>JAOVVI020000329.1:0-34371 GCA_028571085.2 Nepenthes alata
CTATCACAGATCCAAAGGCCAAAGGTACGGGCTTAAATATGTAAACCATTTGTGTCCGACACACACACATGAGTAACTTCTTCGTTATATGTAATTTATGACAATGTTTTATATGGGAATTTATTTTCTTTAAATCCCTTCATAATTATTGTGAAGGTGGAGCACATTAAAATCAAATTCAAGTTAGACATAAACTAAATTTAGATAAAAATTTATAATAACAGAGTTAAACTGGGCAGGACACAGCGTGGCCATGCCAAAATTATAAATATGCCCATTAATAATCCAAATCGGGACAACTTGGATCAGTTTTAAATTTTATGTTTTTAGTTTAAATTTCATATTTATATAAAAATATAAAAATATATAAAATATTTTAAAAATTATAATATTTATTTAATATTATCTAAGTATATATTTAAATAAAAATCAATGATTAAAAAGTTATTAGATATGTAAAAATATAATATGTCAAAATAAGTCTTTTTACACTGGGTAGTTATTTGAAATATGAAAATATATACATTTACGAAAAAATTTTATAATCCAAGCCTGGCTAAGCTGGTCTATGACTGTATCCATTGTAATAAATAATTATTTTTATTTTTTTTAATTAAATTTGTCTATAATATTAATATACTTGTGCTGAATTCTATAAACTTTTTAATCAATTGAACAACCTGATTTTAAGAAACCCATGCTTTCGGCCTCTTAAAATCATATTCTGGAACATGTGTTGCCAACGGTTCTGCACATAAGAGGGTTTGAACAACCTAAACAACTTAAAAAATTAGAAATATTTTATATTTTTAAAACGTCTATTTTTAATTTTTTTTATATTAATTCAGTCAAAATGACTACACTCTATTTTACATTATAATAAACATAAAATGGCAAAAAAAAAATACAAGAATAAAAATTTAGAAATAAAAAAATTGATAAATTTTGGGACATTTTTTTTCAAATTTGTAATTAATTTATGAATGATATAGAGATCACAGCGACTACAAATTTCTCTCTCGTAGAAAACAGCTCCTTGTGCTTACCATGTTATTATTTAATGTTATTATTTACTTGGAAGGAAGGGAGTGTTGGCATGCATTATATTTACGTATCACATCTATTAATATTGATATTATTTGGGGAAAACATTACAAATTGTGATACACCAGATCATAAATATACTTTATTTTAAAAATATTTCATCCAAGTAATTATCTAAAATGACATCTATAACCCTATTTCATCATAAAATCAATAGTCTACCATATTAATTAAGCATATTTAGGAAAAAATTAATATGACATGGCATAACATCTGACATAAGTAAGGGGGCCGTGGCCCCATGCGGCATAGCTCCAAGCGTTGTAGGCCCCCTTGTCTGTCTGCATGTGAGTGATATCGAACCCAAAAATAGAGTAGAGTTGGGTCATTTGTTGGATGTGTAAAATTTAATGAATGAGTTTTATAATTTAAAAAAATTTTCAAATAGTTCTTTTAAATGTTTATTTAAATATTTGATGGATCTTAACATTAAAAGATTAAAAGAAAAAAAACTGTATATATTTTTATTTTAAAATTTTCACCATTAATTTTAATCAAAAAATAGGAATGAGAGATATATAGATACATATTTCGTAGGAGTTACATCATCCAAAACAAAAGTAAATATAAGCTATAAATTACTTTTAACGTTTATGACTTTGTAGCTATTAAAAATTATATTGTTATGTTAATATTGGGATCACTCCCGTGTGAAAGTCCATAAGACTTGAACAGAGTACGAATGTGCTTGGAGGAAGAAATTTTGGTCAATTTCGTTGACCAGAGTCAACTCTTTCGGTCAATATAATGACCGTCATAAGTTGTGAGTCGTTTGAAGAAGCGAGATGGGCTACTTTGACCAATCAATGATGTGGTTGACCGGCTAATATGAAGCGACGGACAATAGAGTTGACATGCTGTATTTGGAAGACCTAAATGACTGTCATACCCAAAAGGTGTATAATTGACCTACCATTTTTTGTAGTTGGTAAAAGTCATTCTCGGAACTCCAAATGCTGATCGGTTTGTAGGAGTAGGCATACGCCGCCTGCTGCAGGATCAGACGTGTGCATGCAGGCAGCCTTTAGAAGTTGAGTACCAACCACCAAGTTATAGTGAGGGGCGTGTATATATGTATGTACACTTTGCACATAGTGAAGGTAGAAGTGAAAAAAAAGATGTGATAAGGCAAGAACAAGATGAAGGAGAAGACACCGGCCAAGTTGAGAGAGTGTGTAACAGAGAAAAGAAAAAAAAAGAAAGAAAGCTGTGAGTGAAACAAGTGTGAGTGCTTTGTTAACTTTGCTCTATTCTTATTTTTACCTCATTTAATTTTTTCATACTTAGTGATTCTCTGTGGACTTAGTGTCTCGTGATTTTTTTCTTAATTTAGAAGGATTTTCTATGTAAAATTTGGTGTTCATTGTGCCTTATTAGTTGGCCGTCCATTTTGATCAATAGTTGAAAACTGTTCTGGTATTTTGGCAAGTACGCTGCCCGTTACCCGCCAACAAGTGCTATCAGAGACAGGTTGACAACTCCGTCTGAATGGCGTCATCACCCTCAAACAACTTGTCATTCAGTGTAGAACAGTTCAATGGACAGGGCAACTTCATCCTCTGGCAGGAAACGGTGAAGAGCATCTTAACGAGAGAAGGAACAATCAAAGCACTAAAGAAGAAGGAAGATAAACCGAAAAGCCTATCAGAGGAGAATTGGCAACATAAACGAGATCTTGCCAATAGCACTATCAAATTATGTTTGGCGAGCAACACGCTCCAGGAGATCCTTGGCTTGACTGATCCGGCGGAGGTATGGGAGAAGCTTGAAAGCCGATATAAGTCCAAATACTTGACAACCAGGCTTTATATTAAGAAATAGTTCTATAGCCTGCGGTTGTTAGAAGGTAGCAGCTTTGAAAAGCATTTGGACAACTTTAATCAGATTGTAACTCAGATGTCCATCCTTGATGAGGTAATCAAGGAAGAGGATAAGACATTAGTGTTGTTGGCCTCTATGCCAACTTCTTATGATTATATTGTCACCACTTTGTTGTTTGGGAAAGATACTATCAAATTGGACGAGGTCATCACCTCCCTACTCTTGAATGAGTCAAGGCGGTCACAAGGGGCTTCAACGTCTTCTCATAGTGAAGTACTTGTGACCGAGTCCAGGGGATGAAGCAAATGTCGAAGCCAGAAGCCTGGAGAGAAGGGATGGAGCAAATCTCGTTCAATGTATCAAAACCTTGAATGTCATCATTGTGGCAAAAAGGGCCACATCAAGAAGTAGTGCTTTAAATGGATGCGTGAGAATGCCGAGAAGGAGAAAGGAAAAAAGGGACGAAATGAGGACAAGTCCTCCATCTCAGTGGTCACAGGAGGCGACCTCCTGGTGACATGTGAAGAACACGTGGCAAACCCGACGGACGAGGAGTCCACTAGGTGATTGACTCATGTGCCACCTTACACGCCACGTTAAAAAGGCGGGTTATTCACATCTTACACTCTAGGAAACTTTGGAGTGATAAGGATGGACAATGAAGGAACATTCCAAATTGTCGGCAAGGGTGATGTTGTGCTGATCACCAATAATGGAACGAAGCTAATATTAAAGGACGTTCGACACGTTCCTAACATCAGGCGTAATATCATCTCAACAGGTCGGCTAGATGATGAAGGTTATTGTAGCACCTTTTGTGAAGGTGAGTGGAAACTTGCGAGAGGCTCTCTGGAAGTGGCCGGAGGAAAAAGGTGCTCTGGCCTGTACATCATGAAGGCGTTCGCAATGGCCGGAGATATAAATGCTGCTACTGGCAAGGAAATCGAGGACTTGTGGCACTGGAGGTTGGGCCATATGAGTGAATGTGGACTGAATCATCTGACCAGGAAGGGCATTATTGCTAGAAAAAGGGAGGATGAATTAAGGACGTGTCCTCACTGGTTGGCCGGCAAACAGATGAGAGTCTCGTTTCATGGAGACTTGTCCACCTCAAAGGCAGAACTACTTGAACTCATCCACACAGATGTGTGTAGACCATTCAAATAAAATTTATTCGGTGGAGCTCAATATTTGTCTCTTTCATTAATGACTATTCCAGAAAACTATGGGTCTATCCGTTGAAGTCCAAAGACCAAGTCCTTGGTGTATTTGAGTAATTTTATGTTCTTGGGGAGCGTCAGACGGGAAAGAAATTGAAGGTTGTCAGGAGCGACAATTGCGGTGAATACTTGGGACCTTTTGATGCCTATTGCTGGTCACGTGGTATTAGGCATCAGAAAATGCCTCCAAAGACGCCACAATTGAACGAAGTGGCTGGACGAATGAACCACACACTTCTAGAAAGAGTATGGTGTATGTTCTCGAAAGATGTGCTCCCCGAACACTTCTGGGCCGAAGCACTGAAGACGGCGGCCTACATTATAAATAGGTCGCCCAGTAAACCCTTGAAGGGTGAAGTGTCGGAGAAGATATTGTCAAATAAGGAGCCATCTTATGATCATCTACGGGTGTTTGGATGTAAAGCCTTTGTCCATATTCCAAGAGATGAATGGATAAAGTTGGAGCCAAAGACGATGCAGTGTGTCTTTCTAGGCTACGGGGAAGATGAGCTAGGGTACAAATTCTATGACCCAGCTGGAAGAAGACTTGTCTGGTCAAGGGACGTAACCTTCACTGAAGATGAAACGATAAATAATATTGGCAGAAAACCTAAGTACGATGACGAGCAGACGGATAAAGTAAGTGTCAAATTTGTCCGTCCAGTATCTTAGAAAGGCAAAAACAATGATCCTGAGGAGGCCGATCACAATGGAGAGAAAATAATAACTCCTCATTAAGGTGAGGATGAAGTTATCCCTCAACTGACTGAGTATCTGCCTGTTAGACGATCCTCACAAAATAGACGATCGTCCGTCCGTCTGTCACCGAGTGAGTATATTATGCTCACTGGTGCCGAAGAACCTAAAACTTATAAAAAGGCTATGGAGGATGAGAATAGGGAGAAGTGGCTGGAAGCCATGAAAGATGAGATGTACTCTCTCCATAAAAATCACACATTCGATCTAGTCAAACTGTCTAAGGGGAAGAGAGCCTTAAAGAACAAGGGGTCTTTCGACTAAAGATGCTCGAAGACATTGAGCAGCTGAGATACAAGGCACGCCCAGTGGTGAAAGGCTTCAGCCAACGAAAGGGAGTTGACTTTGATGAGATATTTATTCTGGTGGTGAAGATGTCTTCCATAAGGGTTGTGCTAGGATTGGCAGCCGTCCAGAACCTGGAAGTGGAGTAGATGGAAGTTCAGACAACTTTTCTTCGTGGAGAATTGGTAAAAAAATTTATATGGAACAACCGAAAGGATTCAAGGCTAAAGGAAATGAGCAACTGATTTGTCATCTGAGAAAAAGTCTGTATGGTCTGAAATAAGCTCCGAGGCAGTGGTACAAGAAGTTTGAGTTGGTTATGACCCGTCAAGAATACCGACGGACTACTCGTGATCACTGCGTATTTATATAGAGGTTTTCTAATGATGATTTTGTCATCCTTCTCCTATACGTGGATGACATATTGATCGTTGGACGTAACAGTTCTTGGATAAAGGAGCAGAAAGAGCAACTTGGGCAGTCATTTGCTATGAAGGACCTTGGATCGACGAAGCAAATTATGGGAGTCAGAATTATATGCGATCAAAAGGCAAAAAAATTATGGTTGTCGCAAGAAAGCTATATTGAGAAGGTGCTCCAGCAATTCAATATGAACAAGTCAAAGCTTATAAGCACACCATTGGCGAACCACCATAAGTTAAGCACTCACCAATGTTCGTCCTCAGATGACGAGAAGAGATACATGAGAGATGTACCCTACTCCTCATCTGTGGGAAGCCTAATGTATGCCTCAGTGTGCACTAGACTAGATATAGCTCATGTTGTTGGGACAGTTAGCCAATTTCTTTTCAATCTGGGGAAGGAGCACTGGTCTACAGTGAAGTGGATTCTGAGATACATCCGAAGAACTTTCAAGAGGTGCCTGTGTCTTGGAAGCGATAAGCCCCAACTAGTGGGCTACTCGGACGCTGCAATGGTCGACGACATAGACCCGCGCAAGTCTACTTCAGGTTACTTGGTGAAATTTAAGGGGGTACAGTCTCTTGGCAGTCTAAGTTGCAAAAGTACGTGGCCCTATCCACTACTGAAGCAGAGTTTATCGCAGTGATGGAGGCCTACAAGGAAATTTTATGGATGAAGGAGTTTGTTCAAGAGTTGGGCATTGAACATGAGAGATATGTGATACTCTGTGATAGCCAGAGTGCCGTTTATTTATGTAAGAACTCCTCATTTCATTCTAGATCAAAACACATTTATGTGCGATATCACTGAGTAAGAGATATACTTGAGTATGGTCTATTGTCACTAGACAATGTCAGCACTGAAGAGAACGGGGTAGACATAATGACCAAGATTCTACCAAAAGGGAAGAATGAGATATGTTGCAGGCTGGCCGGGATGATGGACTTAACTTCTTCATGGTCGTAAGGGAAAGTTTATTGAGATAACTTCCGTGTGGAAGTCCTTAGGACTTGAACAGAGCACGAATGTGCTGGGAAGAAGAAATTTCGGTAAACAAAGTTGACCAGAGTCAATTCTTTCGGTCAATATGTTAACCGTCATAAGTTATGAGTCGTTTAAAGAAGCAGGACGGGCGACTTTGACTAGTCAACGGTGTGGTTGACCAGCTAATGTGAAGCGACAGACAATAGAGTTGACATGCTGTATTTGGGAGATCTGAACGACTGTCATGCCTAAAAGGTGTACAGTTGACCTACCCTTTTTGGTAGTTGGTAGAAGTCATTCTCGGGACTCCAAAGGCTGATCGGTCTGCAGGAACAGGCATGCGCTGTCTGTTGCAGGACCAGGCGTGCGCCTACAGGACAAGGCGTGCGCATGCTGAGCACCAACCACCAAACTATAGTGAGGGGCGTGTGTATATGTATATATACTATGCACATAGCGAAGGTAGAAGTGAAAAAAAAAAGAGAGGGATAAGGCAAGGACAAGAAGAATGAGAAGACACCGGCCAAGTTGAGAGAGAAAGTAACAGAAGAGAGAAAGAAAAAGAAAGAGAGTTGTGAGTGAAACAAGTGTGAGATCTTTGTTTACTTTACTCTGTTCTTATTTTTGTCTCCTGTAATTCTCTCACATTTAGTGATTCTTTGTGGACTTAGTGTCCCGTAATTTTTTCCTTAATTTAGAAGAATTTTTCATGTAAAATTCGGTATTCGTTTCTCTTCTTTTGTCTCTACTTCACAGTGCTCATTGTGCCTTATTAGTTGGCCGTCCATTCCGGCCAATAGGTGAAAACGGTTCTAATATTTTGGTAAGTAGGCTGCCCATTGCCGCCAATAATTTATACTATAATAAATAAACATAGAATGTTTTTAAACACTCAAGCTAAGTTTGTGCCTCCACAAGTGCTTGCTTGTGTGTTTGTATATATATATATATATATACAATTGATATTCTTAAATTGACTCACTCAAGCTCTTTTATTCATTCTCTGACTTCATTATCATTTGGCATTAGAGAGAAAATTAAATATCAATTACTTAGTAATGGCGATGAAATCCATCCTCATTGCTAGCTTGTATGGAGCATTTATCATGATGATGTTATGTGGTCCCGTAAGGTTTGCAGATATTCTTTCCCCATCACCTAGTCCAGACTCAAGGATTGACTATGAATATGGAGATGAAAGTTTCTACCACATATTCAAGGGTCCTTTACAACCAATTAGAAGCATTTGCTGCAAACAATTGTTACGATTAGGAAAACTATAGCATGATAGCACACCTCTGTCGATTATCAAAAATAAATATTATGAAGAACAAGTACTGCAAATCCTTATACGAAGTGCAGTTATATAGAAACTATGCAGTACAGTCAGTAAATTTGTATGAAATATTGCACATTAAAATTTTAAGTAATAAATCTTGTTCAAGAAAAAATATGAAATACAGCTTATAATGAATTCCATAAAAATAACTTTGGTAATATTTCACATATTTTATCTGTGTCTTATTGTTCAATCAATTAGTACCCTTTCAAGCACTTCACGCTCAAGTTGGTTTATTGAAAGGAAGGAGCTCTTATTACTATTACCATTTTTGTGTGTGAGTGATTAAAATCTCTACCACCCAATCCCAGGCGTCTAATCGTCCATCTTTGATAACTCGAACCGGTAGAACCCTAAAATGTAACTCATGCAATAGCAAAACAAGTTATTAGTGTAATATGAAATACAACACTATTATCTTTATAGATGTATCTTTAATATCATCTATGATACCCAAAATAGGTTATTAGCTAAGTAATATAGACCCATTGATCCTTTATTTTCTCTTATATCCCCCATAGACTTATAAAAAAACCTCATATCTTTTTGCATCCAATGGGATTCAAATATGATTACATGTATAAGGTCAGTATTTTAGTCATAAGTCAGTACTTCTGTTGTTATTTTTTTATTAGTTAGGATGATTGGGCCACAAAGACTAAGGCCAAACTAATATTGCTAAGCAAGGACATTGAATTCCATGCGTGATAGCAAAAATGGTCACAAATTTTAACCGGTGATATTAATGCGTATAATTATGACAGTTTTGTTTATTCATATTCACGATTTAGAAATGCAAACTAGTTTAAGTAAAAAGTTTCTCCTATGATGCATTTGTTTGGCTTTGTTTTAGATCTTCAATATTAAACTTAACCGTTTCGACTAATAATAATGATTACCTAGCATTTAGTAATTGTTTTATGTATTAAACAATAACCAAGGATTAGATAATATTTGGTAGCAAATTTTAGGAGTCTTTCTTTTTTTCTATTCTATCTAAATACAAAAACATAGATATGGCTTTTATACCTTGTAATATGACTGAACACATCTATTCTAAATAGTTATATCCATTAGCACATTTGTTGTTAACAATCATGTTTATTTATTTATAGTTATCATCGAACCTTTTAAAAAAATTTTAGGAAAACGTTGCTTTAATGATGGGATTTCTAATAGTTAATAGCTTGATTCTCATTGTTAAAACAATTTTATATGTTAGAAAATTTTCATCGCTGTTTCTTTTGTCATTAGAAATTTTTAACGATAATATTCTTCTATTATCATTGATAGTAAACCAACTATTTAATAATATTATTTGTCAATATAGTATTGTGCACGTGACTTTATATCAAAATTCAACAATCACAGTGTTATCTTTTAAAATTTAACATCTTTTATTGCTAATATCTTATAAGCTTCTTAAATGAAGCAAATGATGTCATAATTAGAATAACAATTCATAACAAGTGAAAATAAAACCACAGGTAAACATAACCCGTAAATTACTTTAATATTTTGTAGTTAATAAAGCATTCACGGTTAACTGAGGCTATAAATCTACATATACATACATATACAGACACACACAGAAGTGTTCTGTCGGCATTAAAGAGAAGATTAAACATCAATCACATTGTAAAGGAGATGAAGTCATCCTTTCTTGTGATGGACTGACTTTTCTGACCAAAATTTGATAAAGTTTAGGCAGTTAAATGGTTGCGAAGCTAATACAATTTGTACAATTTCTCCGTACAGCACATATATATATCCACAACATACAGCATGGAATCCAAATACCATAATATATTTGTTGCACCAAAGTCACATTTTCAAACATAACGTCGAACCGGAAGATACCACTATGTACCAAAATACAAAACATGATAACATGCGGAGGCATATATATGCAACCATCAATATAATAGATGAACTAAACTATCAGTACATCCTCAATACAATAGATACAAATTTATCAAAATATACAAAAGTCTTCCGATCATAAGTATAGAGCCTCAAAGTCCAAGTCCACAAAATATTCCTTCAAGTCTTCCATCTAGTTGACTTCTAATCCTCTATCCCGCCTAATCAGGCAAAAGCTCGTACTTATTTGAAGACAAGAAATCAATAAGGTAAGTCAAATATTCAATAAGGTATAATATAATCAAAGACAATAACAATATACTCAAAATAAAACAAATGGAGTAAGAATATGATATAAATGTATAAATATGAAACATGATCAAATTCAATTTTTGAAATACACTTATCATTTCTAGTTTTATATCGGATTTCTTTAGATTCTAAAATCTATAGAAATTTTGTTAACTTTGTAGACCAAAACAAGTAGGTCTTACCAGCTAACGGTGTAGTCAAATTGAGGAAAGGATCATGTTAATCCACATGATGTAAAGTACTAACTACAAACCTCAAACTTTAACATCCCATAACGGACAATATATCTATAATCTCGAATATACTAGGCCTATAGTCTTTATTCTCATGCCACCATATCCCCCGTGACCTAAAATCAATTTCTCGATTTACTACAATAATATTCTAAGGTATACCAGGGAATACTACCCTCTAGTATACAAATTCTTGGTCCTACTACATGATTTTTTTTTATATTTTATATTGGAGGCTCTACACAATATTCATACTTCTTTTCTTTAAACTTCTTACACCGAGGGAAAGTTTCAAATGTTAGATAATAGATAACAAATTATAGAGTTTCAATTACCTTATACAAATTCATAATTTTATATCCTTACAAATACAAATATAAATTTTATATGCTAAATGATAGAGCTACATATTTTTCATATTCTTATAAGCTTAAGTTTTCACATGCCTTTAAATATATATACAAATTATCTTAAAACTTGGAACAATTAAGAAATTTCTACCATAATGAGCTAAACATAATTTTAGAGCTTCCAAATAATAAATACCTTCATAATTACATGCAATATAATTTTTGAAATATATACAAAATAATATACGAAACGTACATGTGGATAATTATCTTAATTCATATCCGATAATATTTTTAAAATACATAAAATTAATATATACAAAATATATATACATACATACCTAATAATCGGAGTACCCATATCCATGAAACTAGAATTTTCAAGTTCTAAGACCAAATCATGTGTAAATCCTAAATTTTGGTGGGTAAAAGTGCCGGGCAAAGGTTTGGGTTTTCAAGTGTACTAAACCACATAAAATTATCAAATCGAACACTCAATCAATAAATTAACATATACAAGGTTTGGATATTCATATTCTAAAGCTAATTCATTCATAAATCTCAAAATAAACGGATAAAATTATTCCGGGCACAAGTTAAGGTTTCCACGTATGAAAAATCAGTCAAAATAAAGAAATCAGATATAAAATTAATACATATGAATACTCAAATTATGGGTAATACAAAATATAAATTTAGTTGGATAACGGAACGAAAATACCCGAAGAAAATGAAAAAATATATACGAAGAATAAAAGAGAAGGGTATGAGTGTACTTGTCTCGACCCAATCTACAACTTCTCCAACTAGTTATATGCTAGATTCGGACTCGAAGGCTTTGCTCTCCACTTCCTCTCCCTTCTCCTTCGCGATCTCTCTCTCCTCTCTCTCCCTTTTCCGACATGAAATGATGCGGAAAGAGCCAATGAGCTCTCATATCATGGGTTGGTACTCTAGAACCAGCGCCTGCCACAGCGCTTGAGCGCCCGGCAGGCGTGGGTCCCCTAGAACAGGCACCCGCCAGGCGTCCCCCGCCACTACCTCCTACCGCATCCGAACTTAACTTTTTTCCACGCGCATTAAGCCTAATTTTAATTATATTGCTTTAATTATCCGCATTTATGATATTCAAAAACCAGTATATTACACTTCTTGCTAGCACGTATATTGCATTTGTCATGATGACATTATCTGAATTAGTAAAGATTCATAGGCATTCTTTCCCACATTTAGTCCAAGCTCATGGTTTAACTATAAATGTAGTGATGAAATTTTCTACAAAGATCATTTACGATCAATTAAAAATTTAAACGATATTCAATTGTTATGGCCGGAAAAACAGTGACATATAAAAAATGAAGATTATGAAGATGGAGTACCGTAAATTCTCAAAAGAAATGGAAAGTATAGAAGTTAGGGAATAAAGTCAAAAAGGTCACATAAAATTTTAGTTTTTCAAGCTTTTTTCTGCAAGAGAAAACGTGAAACGAGACCTGTCCGTGTATTTTTAGGTAAAAATAACTTTGGTAAAATAAAAACTTCAACATCCGACATAAAATCAGGTTCATTCAAGACCTCAAAGTGATGGTTGAAAGCTTACCGAGGTAGTTCATTACATCCACATATGGTAAATTCCTCTTCTATCTACGGGGAGATGATAAATTCCTCAAATCTTGGCGTGGGACCTGGGCTGTGACTGCATGTTCGTGCTACGTCGTGTTTCTTTCACTCCACGAGGCTAGAAAACTATGAAAAGAAATGGAATGACACTCAGAATTATTCACCGGGTAAGGTTTTAAACTTAAATAATTATTTTTTTAAAAAAATAATATTTAATAGATGTCAATATTACCAAAAAAAATTAAAAATACTGTATTTATTTCTTTGGAATTTTGAAATTTTTATCATTAAAAATTTATTAAATTTTTAAAATACGATCAAGAATTTGACTAGTCGTGATGACAACCTCCCGTGGGCCCTTCTAGGCAATATCAATATAATGCTGAGATCCTTGGTGGCCATTCCTCTAATATTGGCCCTAGGGAGCTTGCGTATTGTTTCACTTCCTCTAATATTGGCCCTAGGGAGCTTGCGGATTGTTTCACTTCCTCTAATATTGGCCCTATGATAAAAATTTTGAGATGTGTTATTTCATTTGGTGCACCGGTTTGGATAGTCCGGATTGTGTCTATTAAAAAACTAATGAATTCTAAAAAATAACTTTAAGCTTACTATTTGCACTCATTATCGTGCGTCCTTTGGACATTGTAGCATCTCCAACCCTTCTACTTGCCTCCTCCTCCCGGATAATGTGAGCTCTACCAAAAATGGAGTTTCCAAATTCAATAATTGTTTCACTTACCATCTTAATTTTCTAGATGCTGTGGGATTGGCTTGGGCTAATCAAGTTAGTGTGATGTGCCTATACTCTAAGTTGTTGGTAAGCCTAAGCATGTTAAAGAGACTATCAAGTCTCTTAGCAATGATGTCAGAAACCTTGGTGCCGCTGTTGCTTCTGCATATGTGATACTGGAGGCAGCCCCCCGAATGGCTTTTTCCTTTTCCCCCCTTCTACCCCATCTCCATTTTGACTGAATCGAAACTTTGGGACTACATTGCATATGGAGGAGGGTTTTCTCAAGCAAAAATCCAAAATCAAATGACCAAGAGACACAGAATCGCAGAAGGATTATTTCTTTATCGAAAGTTGTTAGCTTCCTTAAATTTTCCGACTCCGACACTCGCGCTGCAATCATTCAGCACTTTTCAGACCTCCTCGCGAAAACCTTGAGGAGATGACCCCCAAAACCTTCGGCCATTCATCCCAAAAACGATCTCGGCTGAACTCCCTCTGAGCCTTGTTTCTGTTCTCTCCGTCGACCACATCCACTTGATCTTATGGAACCGATCTTATGCGGATTAGGAGGACGTCCTTCTCCACCGTAAAAAAAGACCGTCCTCTTTATCTGGATCGTTAGATGTGAATCCGACAGCCCGCATGTTTTAGAACAAACACGCATAGACCGTCCAATAAAATTTAAAATCAGACGGCACACGTTATATTATCCATTCAAAATGCACGGACCGACGAATTTTACATCCGACGACTCAGATGAGGAGAAGAATCCCACCCCCCGAATCCGGTCTTATGCGATCATAACTTGCAACAAATTTTATTGAATTGCATCCCGACTTTCAATTTCTCAAATTGTATCGGTAACGTCTCCGCGCTTCCGGTATGCAACCAAAGGTGCCAAGGCCTACACCTACCAATTCCACATCATGTTTTCCATTATTTTTTTTTTCAAAGTTTGTGCTCACTTTTTCTTTTCTATCAAGGTGCACATTCACTGATACCATACCTGCACCACCACCATGGCTAAGTGAACACGCTTACAAGAACAATATGGTCCGATATATGTAATATTATATTTACAAATGTCTTCTTTATGATTTTAAAACATGACCCTCCAAATTACTACTACAAAAACAACATTTCCTGTGTCCCTTTCCAAAATTCAACCCATCACATTCGCAGGTCTCAATCAATTTGTAAATGCATATATACAGAGAGTTAGCCAAGATTACAACAGGGAATTAAAGAGCCAAAAAGGCTCATGGTATTTTAACTAGCATTACACGACAGATACCAGTAAAATATACTATAAAGGAAGAAAAATAGTGAGTGAAAATCATTTGACACACAGAAGGGAAAAAGAATTGTCTTCTTTTGTGATGCAAGTAAAAAGGAAAATTCCTGAGAACAGCACCTCAATGAAATGCAAAACTATCCAATCTGTATCACCGGCAGTCTCTCTGGATCGACATATTTTCTGGGGTTGGGAGGTCATGGAGATAATTATCTTATAAATAAGTCACCCCTGATTAAGAGCAGGGATGTCGCGCATATTAGGCTGCTGCACCATGGCAACATCTTGTGCAGCAGCACCGGCATGCCTTCGTTGCCGCTCACGTAGGTAAAGGACCGTCAGGAGGCAGACAAAAAGGGTCAGAATCGTGGCATTCCCTTCCTCCATGATTACATTCTCCACCCAAGCTTCCACTCTAGGATACACTTCAGGCAGTGAATCAATAACGTGTACCTATACAAACATCAAATTGCCAACATAAAAGACATGCAGACTGGAGTTTAGGAACCAGAAATTTTTCAGAGGGTGAAAATCAACAACAAAAGAAAAGATTTCTCGTAGCATGTATGGATTCAACTACACATCTAGTCCTGCCTTGCAATTTTAAATTTGCCAATGGAGCGAACTTTGGGACTGCAAAGCCTGTTTTTGTATGTTCACCAACGGTAGATGGGCATTTGATGGCCACTAAGACAGTTCATTTTATCAAAGCCTCCATGTCGGGCACTGGCATGTCCAGCTACTTCACACACTTGGACCTCCAAAGCCAGCCAATATTGTTCAAGGGTATACATTAGACTAGAGTTTACATCTCATAAAATAATGGTTGGAACAGGTAAGAAGTAATGCAGGATGGAAAACCTAGCAAAAATTGCAGGAAGGAGATCAGGAACACTAACCATGACCTATCCTGCAAGGCCATACCTACCGAAAAAACAAGAATAGGCATGTATCCGGTGCTGATCTTCATAGACGCTTGAGAATCCTTCATATCACCTATTTAACTAGTCACGGAATATTCCAACACAAGATATTCCTAGCAAATAACCAACATCAGTACATGGATAGAATATATATATACATACAGTCAACTTTAATGCTCCACCAATGTCCTAGCTCAGAAGCCCATGTTTAGAAGATTCATACGAACTTTAACAGTTGGATTTCAGAAACTCAGATCACCGATTTTAATAACAAGATTGAGTTATCAATTATGAAGATGACAGTAGCTTTCTACAAAATCAAACCCTCATTGTAAGATATTTTATAACAGTTTACAACTAGTATGTGAAGCTTCACAGTCCCAGCACTACTAATCATAATAGATATTGTTGAATTTTTATGAACAAACTTCAGCTTTTATTTATTGAAAAGAGAGAGTGGGAGAGAATATATACATGCCTTCCCATCTCATCCCCTTCCACATCTCTCATCTAGTATACTTTTTAGCACTTCAAACTTTCAGTTCTACAAAGTATAGTTTGTTTGTAATGAACTCCCGTCAGAACGTGTCAATTTTTTGTAATATTGATCAGATCAGATCACATAACAATAATATGAGGACTTAGAAAGAGACTAATCAGGACAAAATGGAGCACAGTAGGAACAATGCTTAGCGTTGCTGTAATTGCTTTTCCTATTGCACTGTTTCGCAACATGGAACTTGGAACAAATGATCGAAAATGGATAGCCCAATTACAATATACAAGCCCCACCCAACAGCTAGTCCCTTCTGTCTCTCCAGCAGCTGAGGTCATACCGGTGCCAGCAGGGCCTCACAGTGTTCTTTGCCAGTGCATTCTATACTTTTCAAGACATACTACCTCCTACAGCTCACCAACCCTCACAAAAGGTGAGGTCGACATATCCTGTGCTGGCATGCTTACCATCTATACTAGCGTCCCAACTCAATGAAATTCACCTCTCCCATAAATATGTCACATCAGGCACCTCAGTACCATGCCAATAAATGACACTAGTATCCTGTACCCATGAGCCACAGCTGGAAACAGCAACATTTTTTATTCAGTCTGTAGAAACCACAAGAAAGTTAACCCAGTTCCTATTCATACCAGAAAAATAGTATGACTACTTGGTCTAAGCACCATCTTGACCAAACTCAGAATGCCAGATGGGATTTGAAATAGAATGTTGAAAAGGTGTTTATTAGTTGCACACACTGCACTTTCTCCATGCAGTAATGCAGACTTCAAATAGGTAGCAAATAGGAATCCCATAGGTACATGCCAATGGGGTAAGTCATTGGTAGCATAAGCCCTCATGGCCAGAATGTCCCGGATTCTAACACAGCCTCCCTCCTGACAGCAGGAATATGCTCCCTGACAACACCCCCCCCCCGGGGCGGGAAAAAGAAAAAAAAACAGAAGAGGAATCTCACAGTTGCAAGAACATGCTTTGCAGAAAGAGACTGTCCAAGAGAGACATTCAACAGTGAAGTAATGGATGGAGTAGGGGTACATATTTGGAAGGGGGCGTGAAGAGGGGTGCCAGAGCAATAGCACCATCAGCTATTGAACTACAAGTGTATATAACAGCACATAGAGATAATGGCAAAGTCCAGGTCTCATGTGGTAATACCTTCATCAATGGAATTATTGAAGAATTTCACGGCTAAAACAGATATTCTTGTGCCAAATCTCTCAACGGTTAAACTTTTGAGCAGACAACTTCATGGCATAAACCTCATTTATGTAAATGCCAGAACTTAAAGACGGCTCAAACAGATTTGTGAATGAAATGATATGTTCACATTAATTACCAAAAAGGTTAGAGTCAGGATTATACCTACCACAAATTCAGGGTCTTCTCATATAACCACCACGTCTTTTTTTCCTATCTTTGCATTTAAACACCCAATACAGCCGCAATTAACTGTGGCTGACAGGGCCCATTTCACTCACATTTTCTGCAAACTAGTGTGCAATGATAAAAATTAACCCCCTTTCCCCAAATCTTAATCAGAGGGTAAGCCGAGGGTGAGTATATTTTTGTTAATACACAATTATTTTCATAAAACCCTGTAGAATGGGTGGATGACTAGTGGTACTTTATTAAAGAATGCTAACATTACATATTATATTGGATAGACTCCCTTATCCAAAAGAGTCATTATTGTGCAAGGACAAAACTCTTTTTTTGTTTTTCTTTTTTTTTTTTGGGGGGGGGGGGAGGGGGAGGTAGTGTTATCTCATCTATCCCTTAGAATCTTCCAATATCAATAGACTGACTGTTTCGCTGCTATAATTATCAAAAAGGAAAAAAAGATCTCTAAGTTTAGTGGTTAAGCGTATATCAAATATAGTGGTAATGTGAAAATAACCATAACTTTAAGTTGGTTATCTGCACAAAAAATCCAAAGACATCTCCTCAGCAGTAACATTCCAACCTCATCCAAAACAGCAGGTACATACATTGCCAAGGAAATTCACAGTAAACAAGTTGATGTTGCTACAAGTTATAAGTAGTTGTCATGCTTTTTTGATGCACATTTGAGCATCTAGAGATTGACAGAGAGTAGCCTACAAGGATAGAGATTTAGCATGCACCCAGCAAGAACTGCATTGCCAGCTCCAATTGTGGCCATATTAATTGAGGTGGATTAGGAATGAAAGAAAACTATTGGTCTACGCTGGCTGGTGTAAGGTATCCCAATCATCCTGTTAACCTGATAAAATGAGACCAGGTCCGTAAGTCATGACAAACCTTCATATTATTGGCTATCTTACTTCACTCCGTCCTATTATTCAAGCAAAATCTGATAATTTGTTTAGAAAAAAATAAAGAACACGAGGTCTTCGCTATCGTTCCTTTGAGCACATTATATAAATTATGTACTCATATAAATTATGTACGGTTGCTGTTCAAATAAGCTAATGAATAATAACATCCATAAACATTCAGAAGTTAAATCTATTAAAAATAAAGAGATGATCGTCTAAAGAAGTTTAGACACTCAAAGCGTAAGCCAAATAAAAACACTTACGAGAAAATGTGAGTTAATTATGATTGGAGCAAATAAAGGTTAGGTATGGCAAAAACAGCTTCATATAGCCAACTACACTCAGTAGAATTTAAGGCTTTATTATTGTTGGTGTTAGAATGTAAGATTATCAAAGAGCTGAATTTTTTTTCTGAGTTTCTTAACCAGGTCATCAAAAGAAGACACAGAAAACCCAATGTACGGGGGAAGATATTATATACACCAGCTGAGGAGCATTAGGAGGTAAAGATGCAATATTTTTACTGAGGAGGATCATGGAATTATGAATCCCCCCTAACTCCAAATCCAAGAACAATAATGGGAAGAGATAACTGAACCAGGGAGTTGGTGTGGTCAGGGCCCATCAAACTGCTTCCACCACAGCAAGGGAGGTATAATAAGCTAGTTAGGGGGATCGTTTTTCATTGAATCATTGACCAGAAAACAATGTCTTTCCCAACAGCAAAGAGATTCCTCCTCTCTATTTATGCTGCTATATATTTCATAAAGACAAGCAGAAGTTGAAAGCTTTGGTAGAAGTATGTTATCTTCACTTGAAAGTCATGGATAAAAATATTGTTATTGGTATCGGTCACAGTATTGAGCAATATAGTATTAGACATATCGGACAATACTTATCATTACCGAATATATCAGAAGCATAAAATGTTTTGAAAATTGTAAGTTGACAAGCAAATATCAGCCTACATATTGCCTGAATAACCGATATATAGTATCGGATATATAATATGTCACCGCATAGCATTGATGCAGCAACATATTGCGCTTTTGTTGGAGTATCAGAGAATATCAATATTGGAGCACAAGTCGCAAAATATACGGGCCAATATACAGAATATCGATGCTTGACATTGCCAGCCCTACTAGAGAGAGAGAGAGAGTTGAACTCACCAGAAAACTGTTGGCATAATTTTTTCGTATCCACAAGCTTGCAAGGGCCAGTTTGACTGGCAATTTTGCTGTATGATCAATCTCTAGGGCTTGGTCATAGTAACGTTTGGCAAGATGAAGATCATAGGGGAGTCCTTGGCCGTGTTCATGCATGTATCCCAGATTAAACATGGCTTGTGCATTAGACTGGGACTTTGCATGCATATATGCATCAGCTGCTCGGTCAAAATCTCTCTCCGTACCCTAAAAAGGAAAATGAAGATGAAGCAGCAGAGTTGAAAAGGCCTTTACTTCACATAAGTACAAGTTCTACATATCATAATATGACTCTAAAGTAGACATAAACCATCATTTCAAGACACATACCCTAGCATAATAGTACGCATCCCCTATCAGCAAGGCAGCATGTTCATTTCCCTGCTCAGACGCCTGCCACCATAAAGAATGTGCCCGTTGATGCCTTTCAGCATCTGTGCAAAATCCAGATTCACCCATGCACATACTTCGCTCCCCATATTTGTCAAGAATCCATGCGGCATTACTTTGTGCAACCTCGTAACCTAGCTCTGCCATCCTAGAGTATAATAGTAATGCTTTACCCACATCACCTTTCAAGTAGGACTCTAGTGCCCACCTTGACAAGGAGCTCCATGGTCCTCGTTCTGCAACTAATTTATATAATGCCGTGGCCTAAAGAAAAAGTAAACCCAACTGTAAGACCAAAGAATACAAGTTCATATTTCAGCAGGCAATTCACAAACTATGCAATCAAAAATCTAAAAATAAAAGCTACTAAACTCCTTGAGGCTATTATTTATTGCAAGAACTGCATTTTGTAACCTTGAGCAGTATCTTTGAGTACATTAGACCTTCTATGAAAGCAACTTGCATTTGGTGAATTCTGTCCCAATTTCTCTCCTAAATGTATGCCATAATTCCATTTGTGCAACTTTTAAAATTGCATTATTTCAAATCCCCTACACCGCATTATTCAAAGCCAATAAACAGTTTTACATATAGAGCTAGAAAAGGATTATTGCAAGAGAAACCAAAGATAACCTAAACCTTAATATACTTGAGCTTGCAACAGTTGAAGCAACAAATATTTGTCCATCTACCATAGTGAAACGATATATGGAGAGTTGGAGACACTAATATTAACCTGCCATTTCCGGATCTTATAACTGCTTACCATATGATATATATAAATAACAATCAAAAGTTCTTGAAGCTTGGAAACGGGAGAAGCATTCATATTTCTGTTTTGGAAAAGAAAAAAAATTGTTGTTTGACATGAAAAAGTCCCACAGAGATGCACAAAGAAAAGGAAAACAATTAACTGAATGCAAAAATATAACATTTGAGTTACTCAAACACCGAAAAATTCTACAATCTCATAAAAGTGTAAGCAATCACGATACATATGCTAGCATTATGCAGAGGTCAGTTTCTGTTGAGTTCCAAGATCCAAGTCTGTACAGTCAGAAATTTGTACAACAAGAAGCTCTAAATCAGCACCTTGACAACAGTTGACACAGATTTGAGCCAACACCTCTAAATTTACTAGAGCAGCAGAAACAATGTTACTAGATCAAAAGTTTTAGACCAGGAATGGCAGGAGATAACAAAGAGGCCTCTAATTTGTCACCACCCAGGTCACCTTCACTATAATCCCAGGATAATGACCCTAAAAACTACAATCATGATATGCCCAAACATACTTACCTTGCAATTGACTTCCATAACAACATATATCCATCATCCACAAAAAAGGATCATTAATGCAATGCTTCAAATCATGAAAACTTCGCCCTAGGGTCCAAAATACAATATCACATTACAACCACCGCTAAGAATAATACAAATACCGAAACCACAAGACAAATGGGACAACATGTACATAATATAAAACTAGTCCTCTAAAAACAAAAACTATTAAAGCTCCACAGGGGCTCCAGGACAGCAAGTGCCAGGCTAGCTACTTTGAAAGGAAGCAACACTAGGATGAGCTAAATACCCAGCAAGTAACTTATAATCCAAGTGGTGAGAACAATGATAACATAATACAAAACATTTAAGATCAAGTGAGGATCATGTGAAAGAAAACAGAAACAACTCAAGGATTCCAGTCCATAGTCATGAACCATTGGCCAACATAGAAGGTCCCAATTGCCTGGGTCGTTATCAAGTCCCCATGGATGGAGTCAATGACCATCCAAATGTAGTTACGTGTGTCTCAACTCACATTTATATTAAAATCCATCAATTCCACACAATGGTCTATAACAGGGAGATAGGGATCATAAAGCAAAACAAATCTCACATAACAACTAGAACGAATCAGACTTTGTACATCTTAGACTACTATAAGAATCCTCAAAGCCCATACAGATTCCCTAATGTTTTACCACATTGTCCTTAACTCATCCATTTAGATCAAGCATGATAAAAGAGAAAGGAAGTATATAACATATCAAATTTCACAATTAAAGATTTGAAAAAAAATAAGGATCTATATTCAACAAGAAGAGATTCAACCATGTTCTACAATTCCTATTTCTTCCATGTTTGACCCACCAAACTATTGAAGTCCAACCAACCAGACCAACACCACTGACTGAACACCCAATACCCAAACTCAGCAGTAGTGGCCGAAATGGCGCTTGCCCAAACCAGGCCTACGCCCCAGCCGAGGTAACACATTTTGCCCACACTCTTTTCCTACCTACCAAGCTCACCTATGGCTGGAGCTAAGCTACCTAGTCAAACTACAACCTGCCCAGCAGACCAAACACTTGCACCCATCTAAAATTACCCCGTCAAACTACAACCTACCCAACCAACCAAACACACTTGGTCGAAGCTTCACAGCAAACCGAACACTCTAGCCCAAAGCCATCTAGCAGAACTACATCATATCCAACTGATCAAACACCCATGTCCAAGGCTACGCAGCCAAACTTCACTATATAATTGATAAAATATAACAACTACTAAATTATCGTTCATGCATCCTCTCAGCCAACTTAAGATTCTTACGAAACAGTCCTCAAAATCAACATGCAGGGACTCATTACCTCAACTCCCCGTTATCCCTTTCACATGCATGAAATTTCCCAAAAACCCCTACTCTCCTTCATGCGTCCTCTCAGCCAATTTCAGATTCTTATGAAACACTACTCAAAATCAACATGCAGTGACTCATTTACCACAACTCCCCATTATCCATTCACATGCATGAAATCTTCCACAAGCCCCTACTCCTTCCCATTGGTTGATGCATTTATCAAGCAAATCATAATTTCTTCATGCATGTTCCATTAATACTATAATCAAATGTGCAACAACACCACAATTACACACCACTATATATAATTCCAACCCATCGACACAATAATTCGTCATAAAACCTTAATAATCCCCACGGCTGGACCGAGTCTAACATGCAACAACAACTCCCCCATGATTCATAATTATTCAAGTTATCTCCAAACACAATACTAAATACTTACTAAAAACCACCATAATTTTGGAGATGGAAACAATTAAAAATTGAAAGCAAGGAAGAATGGATATGGAGTACTTACAAGAATTAGGGCCAAACTGCCGACTCTATTCTACCTTTTCAATGCTCTTTTGTTTACCCTTGGTGCTTGCAGACAGCTCCTCCAAGTCTTATTATAAAGACCTTCAAGTCTTGACACCCCACTTACTAGTGTCAGAAGTCTTGCATGCCATAAGACACCTAGTAGACTCCATGCATCTAATAGGTTGTTAATTCAAGATGTCAACATAATAGAATCCCACTCTCCTATGTGTTATGCACTCAACCACACTAGCCTTCTCCACACAGGAAAAATACAGACCCTTAGCCGGACAACCCTCATGGTAACCGGCCACCTTAACACAACACACGCTCCCTTAATTTTAATTCACATAATTCATAAGATAATATATTCCAATCATACATAATTCCAAATGTAAACATGCAATGAACCCAATATCGAAAAAATGTAGATGTTTGATAAAAAGAAAATATATCATATGTATGTCCTTGAATGTCACATGTCAAGAATTAAATCAAACCTGGGAATGGGATATTAGACATCTGTAAAAATTTGATGGTGACCGAGAAGCTGGATCCAGCAGGTTCAAACCAAATAAATAGTCTCTCTCCCTATAATATATGGGTAAGACTGCTTAGGACCCACCCCAGTGCCCAAAATGCGGGGAACCTCGTGCATTATGCCATACAATTTAATCAAAGAAAAGATTCTAGTAATACTGATGCCTTGAAGGCATAACTCATACGTAAAATATATACTAAAACAAAATGGGAAAAAAAGAAAGTGTTCAATCATCATATGATGCACCAAGATCAGGTTTCTCATGGTTCTCAAAAGTAAGGCTACAAGCAAACTAGCTGCTCAGCAAACAGTGATAAAACTACTGTTAGAAATTGAAATACATGAAGGCCACGACAAATCTTCAACATTATGCACGACCAATACCATTGGAAATGGCCATGATTTTCAGTCTCATTATCCAATTTCACAAATCCATCTAGTGTATTAACCACTGCATCAAAAAGCTAGAGGAAAATGAAAACGCATTGATGACAGGCCATATTCCTCATATTCATGAAAGTCAAAACCATCCATATATCATAAACAAATTTATGGAACTTTAAAATAAGAAAAATTGACGAAGACAAGGAAAACATACCCATCAACATTGTTCTTAAACATTTCGCCCTTCTAGAAGTTGTAAACGGCTTACAACTTGGACAGCTTCCATTCTAACTGAAAGACAACACCTGTCATTCCCTATCATACGCTCTCTTAATGGAAGAAACACAAATGGGTCTGATAACCCATTTCAAAGTAAAGATTTGGAGAAAAACAAATTGCACAGGGACATACTCCAATTCATCATTTGGATTCTTGCTTTAAAAATTCTATCTATTTATAAATTGTCTACCAATCTACTACACCTATTATACAATCTATTAATCCTGCTTCTTGATAATCAAAGAAGAATTTTCCAATCATAGTGTTAGAACAGAAAGAGTCTAAGGTATTGCTTCATGTCATTTTACTGAGATGCTTAACAGATGGATTAGTTTGATGAGGACAGGAATACCAACAACATGAACATTCTGAGAAGGAAAGGTGCAAGATGAACAGAGTCACATACTATGACAAGAAACAAGAACATCAGAAAATCAACTTAATTTCAAATTAGGAAGATCAACAAGTAAAGCTATGCAACAGCTATGAAGAAGGTTATTGTCTTGACGACACATTTTAGTAAAATGGAAAGGGATCCACATATGGCTTTTATTGGTTTTGAGAAGAATCCGGATGGTGCATCAATTAAAATCTTATAGCATGTATAAGAAAAGGAGGGAGAAGTAAGCATGACATATAAAGGTGATGTAAGCATCAAAACTGAATAAAGAGGAACAAGGAATTTTCCAATAACTATAGGTTTCCTTCAAGCGATAGCTTTGAATCCTCATTGAGTTCCTCAATGTGTGTTGGGATGATATTGTTTTATTAATGAAACTAAAGTAGCATAGAGTCAAAGTGTGACTAAAGGATTGACAATATTTTGAATCTACAGGATTCAAGTAGTAATGAAACAAAGTAAATCTAATTCTACGTAAAATATTGAATAGATCATAATTGATGATCAAAAAATTCTTGAAACCACAAATTTCATTCCTGTGGATCTATTATGCAAGAGAATGGTGAGAGTAAAGAAGTTCCAACACCTGAGGTTAACAGACAAATTCATAAAAAGTGCTAAATTAATATAAAATAAATTCAGAGTTGAAATATATATATATATATATATGACTACTAGAAGGCCAAGTATGTCATAAGATTTGAATATTGTACAAAAAAATGTATTGGACACAAGATGGTAATATAGATGGTTGGTCTAACTTCAACAAGTAAAATATTATCAACAAAAGTGTACCATATTAGAAGTAATAGAAAGGGGGAGATTTCTACCTAAAAAAAAAAAGTGAAGTAATAATGAAGGATTAGAATATGCTTGAACTCTCTAAACATGTTTCTTTTAAACTAAGCAAAATAATAAAAGAGAATTCAAATAGCTAACTCCATGCGACGAGATTTAAGACATTATTATTGTTATAGTACTAGTAGTAGTAGTACGTTGGATTGCAAGTGGACAATGTTACCAGAAGACTAGACATTGAGTAAAAGCATGAAGCATTTGATTTCACTAAGAAATCAATAATAACAATGAAGACAAAAACAAAGCGCTGATAGAAGCCTGATGGTTAAAGGAAGCTTATAGACTAAAACTCCCTAACCATTCATATTGCAAATAAGATAATGGCCGTGAGTAAGTCATCCACTAAAAGCCATTCCATGATAACCCTTTTTTTTCATACCAGTATCTGATCCTTAGAGCTAACATGCACAAAGAATAACAGTAATCTCCTCTATGTTACCTACTGAACATTTTAAACTACAAAATTTACTTGTATATATTTTATTCACAGATGAAGCATTCACTTGCACAGGAGGAAAATGCCTCTATACAAGACTTTTCATACAAAAAATAAATAAATAAATAAATAAACAACCAACCACACGCATTGCATCCTTTTCCACCTTTTTTGTTTCCTCACAAGATTGATGTCTTAATACACTTCCCCTTAGAAATGAGGAAAGGGGTCTGATTACAAGAATAAACTCCATTTAAGGTCCAAACGTGATAAAGATTAGATCCACAGTAGATCATACAATATCAATGAAATATCAATCGATGCAAACATATTCCTGCGTGTGTATACATATGCATAATTATGCATGCAGCAAAGTGATTCCATATTTTCCTAATATCTTCACAAAGTCATAGAGAAGGAGAAAATTGAAATTTCAAGAAAATGCAAAAACTGCTGAAAGCCAGTTCAAGTTACCATATGAAGTTTCTTTTTCAAGCCCACACCAGTGTGAAACATCTTAGCTAGCTGATAAAATGCCTTTGGCTGGCCAGCATTAGCTGCCGTTATAAAACATTTGCAAGCCAACATCACATCCCTTTTCACTCCAAGCCCTTTGAGATATAACACTCCAAGGTTATAATAGCCTCCAGGATCCTCATTTTCAACAGCTTTATCAAAGAATTCCTTAGCCTATTGAAAGAAGAGAAACAATCAACTAAAAAACACAGAAGTAATTTAACAGAAAGAAATGGTTGAAAAGTATTCCTTAGCCAATTGAAAGAAGAGAAACAATCAACTGACAAATACAGGAACAATTTTAACAAAAAAACTTGGGTATAAATTAAGCAGAACAAAAAAATTATATCCTCTTTCACCCATTCTTAGTATCACCAAAAGTACCCTATGCCAAAATAAACAAAAAAGAATCCACATCAGGTACGTATCATGTATGTCACCCATTATCACCAATCACATATCACATAGCACATATCAAATGTATTAGACTATGCAATTAAAGATAACATTGCAAGTGGCTCTGCATTAATGTTTGGATAATCCACCTTTCACAAAAAGAAAACGAGAGCAAAAGCACTATCATTACAAATAGTTCATTAAACGAACTAGCATTACAGTAACTGGAAATGCCATCTGTTGCACATTTTTCCAGAAGCTAAAGCAAGAAATAGGTTACAAAGCTACTACACAAGGGATTATTAAAAAAGAATAACTACGAAGCATATGTTTACAGAAGTTTTCACTTGTTTTGTGCGATACCCATATTGGAAGATATATTGAGGGAATAAAATAACAAAAACTAGCACCAAATAACAAAACCAAAACCAAAACCAAAAGAATGAAAAAAAAAAAGGAAGATGAAGAAGAAGAAAATACTCTATTAGCTTAGAAGTTTATATTTGAAACACTTCATTTTTACTCTCAAAAAATTCATCAATGATAAATTATACATTTTGACCTTTCCACCTCTTCAGACATAACAGCCATCAATCTGTTCACATTGCAGTAAATAATTTCTTAGGTAGTATTAAATGATTTCAAAAATGATAATATACAGGATCTTTCAATCTAAATTTTCCAAAATAAAGTTATATTAAGAGAAGTTTGTTGGGTAATTTTAGTTTAAATGGCAGAATAGTTTAACAATAAATGTTCACAGGTGATGACTCTGAAACAAATCTAACAATCAGGCTCTTCCTCCATATCAAAGGAGGTCAGTACCCAGCTTATGTAACTTCAAAGAAATGAAGTTCATACTTAAACAAATAGAAACAAACAATACAGTGAATTGCATAACTCATTGACCTAGGGACAAATTATGGGAAGGCATCATAATAACAAGTAAATAAATAGCAGACAAAAACTGAGGAGATCTTACTTTGGAAGAGTTCTTCTCAGTTCCATAGCCCTTGACATACAAATAGCCAATACCATTATAAGCTGAATAAAGTTGTTGCTTGGCAGCAAGCTTAAGCCACTCGAGTGCCTTTGTATAGTTCCTCTCAACCCCAGTTCCCCTCACATATATCTCCCCTAAAAGCTCCATTGACCTTGGTTCTCCTTTCTCCGCAGCTTTCAAGAACCATGAGAATGCTTTAGCAGGATCCCATCTCAATCCTCTCAATCCATAATAATAGAAAATGCCCACTTTATACATTGCCCCAGCATTCCCCTTTTGCGCCTGATACTCCAATATTTGAAAATCTTCATCCTCTTCTCCTCGCGACTTCCTCAAAGCTTCCTTGTTCTCCTCAGCCCCAAGATGGATTCTAACTGGGTCAACCAGGGGAGAATCCTTTGAAATCAAGAAACTATTTACAGCAACTTCCGCTAATTCAGCATACAGTTTAACCGCCTTATCATACATCTGCAAGTCAAACAAAATTTTAATTGTAAATAAAATTTTCCACCAATAGATCAATATCAAAACAACTTTCTTTTCATCACCAGGCATTATTGTCCCAGAATATGAGGTAAAGCCATAATTTGGATCCCCAACAAAGCCACTGAAACAAAGGATAACTTATTTGAAACAAGCGAATAACATTGACTGGTTAAGAGATTGATAACTCAAAGCGTTCCAGAAAATCCTTCACTTTCCCATCATTTTTTTCTACTTTCAAAACCAAAGACAATTCTCAACTACTATCCATGAATATGGACTAAAAGTAGCATACTAATATTAGCAATCCACACAATTGATCCTATTCAGGCACCAGAAAGAAAAAATGGATTGTTGCCCAGTTAGATTTCACTGTGGACCCACAACTACCGGCCTAACGTAGCGCAGTGGGCCACAAGACACTGCAACCTCAACAATTTAAACACCCACCTTAAGCTCTACAAAAATTCATCAGACAATTCACACTGACTGTTTCTTTACACATCGAAGAATTGATTTCTACAACAGAAAATATTTATAAACTAGAGACCATGATTCATCGCGACGGGATTAATTTTTTAGCAAAAATTTCAAGCTCAGTTCGCAGGAGAAAAAAAACCACAGTTCTAGTAGATCTTTAAAATTAGAAATCAAAAATAAAAAATGAACGAGTCTAACCCCAAGCCTGTCACATCCACTTACTCAAAATATAAGTCAAATAAACAAATAGAACTGGTGCTTAATTACTTCTTGTCTAGCGTAAGTATGTGCAAGAGCCATCTTAGACTGCAAATTCCCTCCTTGGGCCGCGAAATTATGATACAAAAACGCTTTCGCCTGATTCCGCTCTCTCCCCATCCCCATCCGGAGCAAGAACCCTAACATTGACCTAGCGTGGGGATCCCCACCGTTCGCGGCCGCCGCGATCTCCGACGCCCCCTCCTCACTCAGCCTCGGATTCCCCACGCTCACCGACGTCACAATCTTCGACAGGCCGGAATAGTACAGAGCCTCCTCTTCGGTCTTGTACTCCAGATTCGTAATCACATCCGTTTCCAGAATCGGACGCCATGAACCAGGGTCAAGATCCTCCTCGGACTTCGATGTGGCGTCGCCGAACTCGTCCCACTCGAACGAGTCACCGTCGGACGAGGAATCGGGCTTGTCGGAGGGAGATTCGGAGGCGGAAACTTGGAGGTCATCCTGAGTGATAACGAGGACATAGGGGCGAGGAATGGCGGATATGGGGAGGATAGAGTAGCATAGGAGAAGTAGGGACGAGGCGATAAGGTGGTTGCGCAGTCGAGCGCGGTGGCGCATTTCTACTGTTTTTGGATTTTCGTTTCTTGTTCTTCAGTCTTCAGCTTCCCCGTGATTCTGTGCTGCAAGTTTATTGCGTTATTATTATTGTGTGTTTTGCTCGCCACGTCAAATCGTGGTGGTCTTGCCAATCAGCTGTGGCCACGTCAGTGATAAATTTATGTTAACTTTCTATCGATCCAGTTACTTGGAACAAGTGACCGCTTATAGTCTCGCGGAAGTATCCACAACGTAAGCTGCCTTTTAGTTTCCTCTCCCGTGACAGAACACCGCATCATGATCTGCGAGCGAACGGATCCTGTTTTTCTGGTTGAGGCAGGATCCCTTTGTTTTTTTATTACGGGGGATCGGATCAAATCGATAATTTAAATTTGCTTTTTTTTATTTTTAAAAATATCACTGAGACAGATCTGAGCTATTTATTAACTGACAACACAAATTTAAAATTTATTTTAAAATTTAAACCGTCAATTTAAATGTAAAGATCTAACAGTCTAAATTTTGATCTGAATCATTCATTAACCGACGGCATAAATTTTAAATTTATTTTAAAATCTGGACCGTCGATTTAAATATAAATATTCGACGGTATAAATTTTGATATAATTTGGGCCGTCAAATTTTGACACATTGATGGTCAGGATTTAATTTTAAAATAAAAAATAAGAAAAATGTGGGCCATCGATATTTAGCCACATAGACAGCTGATATCAAGATTTGATAATTTTGGAAAAAACCCCAATTTTATCTTCTCCCTCGCTCTCACTTCTTTCCTCTGAAAATCCTAATCCCCTCAGTCACTCTCTTGTCGTCGCCTCTCGTCTCGCCTTTCTTACTTTCTCACTTTCTTTCCACTGATCCTCGCCGTCGCCGTTTTCTTTCTCTCTTACTTTCTCAAGCCCGCTCGTCCATGTCACCTCTCTCTTATTTTCTCAAGCCCTCTCGTCCATGTCACCCCTCTCTCTACATATCTCTTTTTTTTTTGCTTTACAAAATTTTTAAAAAAATATTATTTATTTATTTTTTTTGTTAATATTTTTCCCAAATTTGAGTGTGGGAACAACATTGGTGCCATTAATAAATAAAATTTTTTCATTACAAAGTTTGAAAAAAAAATAAAAAAGTTTATTGGAGATAGGATTGGCGACGGTGGTCATCGGCAGTGGTCATTAGAGATGGGAATCCCATTTAAAAAAAAATTTTCATTACATTTGTGCCAAATTTGGCTTTCTTCGGATTGTGGTCATTGGCAATGGTAGTGGCGGTCGTGGTAGAGGGGAGTGGACGTTCGGTGATGGGATTTTTTAATGGAGACGAATGGAGAAGCTATAACATCCTCGGACATCCACTTATTAATATTGTCCGTTTAACCACACAGGGGCACGGTTTTGTTCCTAAGAGATGGCCTACACCGCCCCCAAAATACGTCCATAAGGGAGAGGTATTTACGCCATTATAAAGCACGCTTCGTTTTCCTCCCCATCCGATGTGGGACATCACAGTCCACCCCCTTGAGAGCCCAACATCCACGCTGGCACACCGAATTGGGGCCCGTCTCTCATACTATTTGTAACGTCCGCGAGCACCCGCTTGTGAATATTGTTCGCTTTGTCACACAAGCGTAAGGTTTTATTCCTCACAGACGGTCTCCACCGTCCTCAAAACGTGTCCACAAGGGAGAGACATCCACGCCATTATAAGGCATGCTTCGTTCCCCTCCCCATTCAATGTGGGACATCACAAAAGCTTCGTTGCATATAAATTCTATATGCTGGTGGGCATGGGGTTAACAGAAATTATCGTATTTTTCATACTAGTTTGGATTATTGCACTCTTGTTTTCCATATTGATTTCCCATACTAATTTGAAAAATATGCTTTACGTATATGTTTCTGATATCATGTTTTTATTACAAAATAGTTAACCTATTTACAAGGTGATCACTTATTTGTTTTCATAAGTATTAGTTGTTAATACTCGTTCTTCACCCAGCAAATGTGCCACAGGCGTGGGGTGATGTATTGCTTCTACTCTGGAATTCTGCTCAGCTACTGTCCCTATTTTGATAGCATTATGGAAAATGAGTGCTAGGATTGGATTCCTGCCAAAGAATTGAGTCTCAAATTCCTTAAATTTTGGTGGCTCGTGAATTTTTTCATCGTAACATTGCTCAGATCAAACCTACACACAATTTACATGCGGATTTATCTTGCCATCTTATTATATAAACATGTTCAATTTTCTTTGATATTAGTGTTAGTGTAATTGTGAATAAATATCAAATACATTTTTGTTATATTGTAGGGTTGAGATGATAATGTCTAATGAGATGGACGTTGCATTTAGTACAAACACACAACAGAAAATACCGGAATAAACAGATGAAATATATGATAATATCAGAAAATATTTAAAAATCATTGCTTAATCGTTTTATGTTGTATAAAATAGTAGTGAGCAACTGAGTCTGTATTTTCTAGACAAATAATCATGTAATAAGTAGATCTGTTATTTATCATTATGTGGACAATTTTTGACAAATAATTATGAATTATATTTTAAATGTGCCAATGCAGTTTGAGATATAAAAATTTATCTCCATATTAGTCAAGTTATTTATTTATATTAATTAAAGATGTCCTTAATTATTTTTTATGTCACTTTTAAAATTTATTACTAATATAAAAGATGATGACATTTTAAAACTATTCAAGTATAATGAATATACCATTATCAATGTGTTGGAAATTCCATCCACGTTAAATAAATTACTCCTAGTTAACCCATTCTATAATGTATGACAAAATCAATTTTAAAAAAAACTAGATAACTTAATGTGAGATTTTAATATATATATATATATATATATATTTATTTATTTATATTTATATATGTATTTTTCTTTGTTTGGTTTGTAAGAAAAACTTAATAGGGCTTGCTGGCCATTTGCCAATTCGTCAATCAACCCATTGACCGGCAAAATTGGAGGCATGTGATTTTGCCATTTTGCCGGTCAACCCATTGCCCGAAAAAAATGGCAAATGGCTGGCAACCCCAAAGTGAGCCATTCTTCCCAATAGGTTCATATATTCTACCTCTCGATCTTAAAGGGTACTAGATCCCGCTCTATTATTCATGCTTCTTCTTCTATGCACCATCTAAAAGTACACAGCCATATGTTAGAGTATATAAAAAATAATAATTTCAAATTTAATTCTAAAAATAATCATCTAAATCGTCAATTTAATCTTAACTATTCTTGTTCAATTTCAACCTGTACCAAACCTAGGCTTCCGCAATACGATCGATTAATTCTAAGGCATCTCTTTTTTTCTCTGATACCATTTGTAATGGATCAGGTCCTACCCTTTAGGATCCTCCGTTAATGACATATAAACACTAATAACCTATTAATTTACACATAATAATTTATAAAAATTTTGATAAAATTTTTTCTAAAATTAGACGAAAATTTAAAATACAATTTCTTAGTAATGTTCTGTAAATCATAAGAAATAATAGAAATATAAAATTTATTCTATTCACATTTATAACACGTTCTCAAACCCATCACTACACCTCCACAGGATTACAATCCAATACAATATTTTCCGCTATAAATTTATTCATATCCATATAAAACCATATACATTAAACTAAATACAAATAATCAATAATTAAAAAATATTTCTTCTAAGTACAAATAAAAAAATATTGTGACCTAATTGTAACAACCAAGAAAAAAACATAAAAAGTGGACTAAATTTCTACTGTAGCCACATATCCCTGTTTTGCCATTTATACATTACTTTCATAATCTACAGCCATATTCTGCAATATTATAAAAAATATTGTAATATTTTTCAATGGTTGAAACTCGCAGAGAAAATAAGGTAAATTGAAAAGAAAATCTCACAACTTGCCTTCCCAGCAAACTCTACTAAGATTCTCTTAAAGCATGAGTTGCAGTGTTGGTAGAGAAGAATGCCTGATTCAAAAAAAAATATACACTGAGATTAAAATTGAACACAAAATAGGATAGATGAAATATATCCACTGAGAAGTGTTAACTTCCACAATGTTGATTGTTATTTATAAATATGTATATATTAAAAGGCAATGTTAAGTACTGAAAATTACTGTCTGTAAAAGAATACAATTATTTATTTAAGAAGCAAATTCGAGTCTCTTTCCAATGTGAAAAAAATATGAAACGACCTTGTCCTTCTTACTACTAGATAGAGCCTTTTTCAACGCATTCACTTCAACGATTTTATGAGCTGCAAACCCATTGACCATTTTTTTGAATAGATCATAATCTACAAACCCAGAAACCCTAGAGGTGATTATAATCTATAAAAATAATTGCCATTTTATTCTGGTAAAGAGGCAAACATTGGAGTAGAACATACCAATTATTTTGCTGTTGTCCATGATATGCATTCCACAAGGCTCATTAGCTCGTCCAAGAGAAAAATAAGGAAAAGGCTTACAACAACAATATATTATTAGCGAAATTAAGCAATATACAACTCAAGAATTCAGCTGCCGCATGGTAACTCCACTTCAACTCAAATTCTAATTATTCTATAGGAAGCAACACACACATGACATAAGGAATTAGCTGCCACACAGCAGCTCCACTACAACCGCATCCCAATAATTCAGGAAGTAAAAATTGAGTACAGCTACACTTAGGAAAATTTAGGAAAAATAAAGGGAGAGTGGAACGTGGTACTGGAGGCTTAAAAATCAGTAAAATTCCGCAAGGAGGAGGCTGCTAGATGGTAGTAGCACCTCAACAACACATCAGCAGAGGGAATAAAATAAGGCAGCATTAAAGTTCCAAATATTCAATTGTAAAAACAATACACATGGCACAAGGAAATAACACACACACAACAGCAATACTTCAGC
>JAOVVI020000330.1:0-34365 GCA_028571085.2 Nepenthes alata
CTTTTTAAAATTTTGGGTTGTTACAGATTCATGTACATATAATCTAACAAAATCTAGAATTTGATATGTAACAAAATTTGCAACAACAAATTTTAACATAAAATATACATGCTGAAACACAATCTGATATATATATTTGAAAAACAGATTGTTTGAACAAGTCTAACAAAAAATATTAGCAACAATTAAGGCCCCCACGTGTTTTACAGTACAAATTGTTTGATGAAATCCAATCTTCGTCCCGGTAGGAGATTGAATAAGCCCGCCATTAGTGTCGGATCACATATGCATTTCATATACACTGCGTTCGTTTCCCCTGTTGGTAATTCAGGCATTTCATATAATCTGAAAACGAAAATGTTGAAAAGTCGAACACATGTAAACAGAGGCACTAGAAACAGAAACATAAATCTGAAAAAATTATGATTATTGTTGAAACGATTTTGCAGATTGGAAACATAAAACAGAGGCAAATATTTTGAACTAGAGTTTCACACAACGCAAATAATCTAAACCCATACATTGAAATGCTGTTTCGCACATCCCAAATACAGATTTATTTGAGAATTTTCTCATAAATTTGTAATGGCAGACGGCAAAATCAAATTTTGGTTTCGCAAAAATAACATAGAACAAGGGACTTTCGAACATTATTACCTTCCGCAAATCTGTAATGTCAAGCTTCCAAAGTAACGGAGAGAAGTCGGATTCGAAGAGAATGGTTGAACCAGAAGCAGCTCGAGAGAAGGCAGCGAGCATAGGGATTTTGGAAGCAGCTCAAGAGAAGATTGCTGTGAGGGATAAGAAAATCACATAATAAGGCATAAATTGATTAGGGCGAAGGGCGTCCTCGGGATATCAAATTAAACGTGCAGGAATATGAATTCCGGCTCAACCGGAAATAAATAATACCCAGTATTTGGATGGCAATTGTTATTTCGAAAAGTTGGGAATTTGTATTCCCAGAGAATTATTATTCCTTCCCAAATCAGCAACCAAACGGTGGAATTTTCATTCCAGCAGAAATAAGAAGGGAATATAATTTCTATTCCCTCCAACCAAATGCGCCGTAAAGGTAATGGCAAAGCTACAACATTTGTATATCCAAATAACGTCAACACATTACACCCATCCTATGGCCCTTAAGATAATGAAAAATTTATAAATCATTTAAACCTTGATCATCCATTCAACTAGAATATTAAAAATTTAAACAATAAAGCACTTGGCCCATCTTCCAATCCCATGACCTACACGAAGAATTATGAAAACACTTCTATTAATAATTCCCACAATTTCCTACACATACATCATGATTTCATCAATAATGTGACCTTTGCTTCTCGTTGGTGGATGTTTTAGTTTCTGATAATGTATCCAAATTCTTTGCCCAATTTTTTTAAAAAATCAATCCAAGGTTCTTATTTATACTCTATTCATACAAAATTCAAACATAATTATATATTATCGAATTTTACTAGAAAAGTCCACACAAGAATTCCATATGAAATCCTCTTGACTTGGTTTGGTTCATAGAATTACACCTTGGAATTCAGAATTTGAATTGAAATCCCATAAAAAATTCCAATTTTATTATTTGGTGTTAGACAGAAATAGAATTCTAATTCCATGTTCTAGTTCCTTAGAGTTGACAAAAAATATATGATAGTTTTTTGTAGTTTTTAGGGATAATGTAAAAAAATTATAATTTCGAGATTAAGAAATGTCTATCAATTAAATATAATAAATTGAATAAGGCGAGACATATTAGATAAAATATTTTTGGTTATTTGAGTTGGGTAGAGTGGACCAATCATAGTTTTATTTCTTAATTTTATTTTTAAAAAATGATATAAAAGTATTATCGAAAAACGTAAAGCCAATGATTTATAAAGAGTGCTGTCTAAAAATATTTTAAAAATAATAAGTATCTACGAAATATTATTTGTCTCCAAAAAGTTATATTTATTATTAAATTATATTATTTTAAATATCATATATTAAAAAATTTGAAATTTATATTGGGCATTTATTTCTTTTATTTTTATTCATGGTTTAAAAAATTAATCATGCGTTTACTTATTTTTTCATTCAAAACTCTAATTCATTATATAATCAAAACAATAGATTTTGAATTATATCCTGTTCCAATTTCAATTCCAATTCCAATTCCAATTTTGCAATTCAAATAAACCATTCATCAACTCCACAGCCCTCACAAAAATACAATTCTCTTTTATAGTCACAATCACTATTTAATATGCTCTTCACGTAGAAGAATTCTCAACAAATTTTGATATAATTTCATAATTTCTTTCATGCATCTTTACATTTAATGACAAGATTTCTTCATGTGTTTGCCATAATGTCACAAATTAACGTGCACAACACCACTTCTATACAATACTATACTTGAATCATTATCTTAATTACTCAAAATCCATCGCCAAACTATCCCCAAACTTCTCAGTCAACTTCCCAAAAAATGCATGTGCAACCTTAATTTTAAACATATAAAAGTAAAATTTCAACATAGAACAATAAATTTCCAACATCTATCTTATTTCTAGCAACCTAATATAAGTTTTCATCAAACTTTGAAGATGAGACCAAGAGTATATAAAGATTGGATATCAATGAAGTTGAGGTCATGGAATTACTTAGCCATGTTCAGCCTACCACCTTTTTCTTTTTCTTTTTTTTTTCTTCTTCTTTTCCCATCTTTCTTCTTCTCCTTCCTCCCAGGTTCATTCCCCCCTCTAATTTCCCCTCAGACAACGTATCCTCTTTTCAGAATGAGGAGGCCTTGCTTTTTATTATTTTTATTTTTTATTTTTAGCACTCCAAACTCCAAGTTCGCCAAAATCTGGTGTTTGTTAGAGCAGTTTTAGTTGTCTTGTAAATATGTTAGATAGAGTGCTCCACTTAATATCTCCATTCTCTCTCAACAGGACAGCACATATTTTTGTATTTAGGAGACTTTAAGGCTAATTAATCTTATGTGTTAACTACTAATCCCATGTGTCAGTTTCAATCCACATAAAACCAATGGTAATAAATCCCAAGTAATATAAATCTATTGCTAGGGATAGATATACACTAAGCATGCCGCAAAATATATCCAAGACTAGTGCCCCAAAAAATGCCCAAGATATGACTGAAATTAAGATGATCTAAAAATCTAGGATATCACAATCTCACTCATTCTAGACTAATATATAATATTACCATTAAAAACCACTTTTGGTAAGCGGTGCATAAGTGTTTTTGAATTCCCATAACTATGATTGGGAGCTCAAGGAACTGCTCTTTGCTTGTGGCATAGTACCTGGCTACTTGTAATTATAGATGATGTTACTGTGTGCTAGAGGAATCCCGCAATGATGTTGCCAATCTGAACATTTGACTTTCAAAACTCTTTTAGAATTGTTGTCTTTGCATAAACAGTTTCATTGTCATTTTCTCAATTTATTTAAAGGCATGTTATCTTAAATGCATTGTTGGTTTTTTCTTCTATTTTCTGCTTTATTTCCCTTTGATGCTTACAAATTCACAAATAGGGATCTAATTTGATAATGACTGAACTTCAATATCATGACTTGATGAATGAACTATCCAAGTTGCCTCTTTGCCTATAATTTAAGAATCATTGTCTATAGGATCAGTTCATTACCAAAATAAAACAAAAGTGCATTTTTTAATTTTTTTCTTGTTTATTTACATATTTAAAGGTTAATAGATACTAGTTAGGAGCATTACATCAAATGCTTTTTTATTTAACACTCATGCCATGTTGAGGTATTGCAGAAAAGAAAAATTGCAAAACCCTATCCAATTTATTGTAGTCGAAATCTATTGTTTATTCAAACAATCTCATCACCTGGTTGAACCGCGACCACCCTTCTGAAGCCCTTCGTCATGACAAGAGGCAATATAAAGATATTGAACCCTCCGATCAATGTGAACTTTGGAAGTTCAGTTTTTATCTAGAGTAATTATTATCTATTGTTTTACGAGCCCTCCACTTGGCTTTGCCTAATCACATGGCCTATTTTTATCCTTGCTTGATGGGTGAGTGTTGCAATCAGGCTTTGTTCTCGCACTTACGGCCAATCTCCATCTGGACTGAGGGAAGTGTTGCTTACCTCCATTGCCTTTTGCGCAGCCTACATCCATTAGTTCATTCAGGAAACATAAACTGAGTTACAAATCTCATAGTTGTTCATGAATTTGCAGTCAAGTTAACAGTTAGCGGAGCAAATTCATCATGAATTTTTACTATCTGTTTGTGCTTTGTATCTTCCAAGAACTTTTACTACTGTGATCTTAGGGACTCCGCTGAGAATTATCAAAAATCCGTGCAATAATCAAAGTCAATCTTGGAAGGTTCAAAGCACAAATCAATTGGTGCCTTCATATCGGAGTATCAAAAGTAACAACTTGTTTGAGATCAAGCCACTAAGGCCTTCATTTGATGGCCTTTCTTTGTGTGCTTATTGAGGGGATTGCAATTTGTTATATTGTACATACTGAATTGCAGGATTCATTCCTGATGTACAAAGAGCATGCGGAAATGTTTAATTAAAAAATTTACTTTGGCACCATTTTTAGGTCTCTATAGTTTGAGACTTGAACTTGGTTGGAAGTGGGATATTTTATTGACATGGTTCGGAAATCTTTATCCAGAAGAATATAAAAATTGTAGAGGACAATTATCATCATTGTCTTCTACGGGTTACAGTGGTGTTTCTTTTACCTCACGTGGTTTGCAGAAATTGAAATGATAGATATGCAATGAGAATGTGAGACCTTGTTTAGCTGATTTATCGTTGTTTTATAGATGTCTTTGTTCCCCATTTTCTTTGGTGAAATCTTTCCCTCCTGACTTGCTGGCATTTTAATCATTTCAGGTGTGCAAATATACAGGAAGTTCTACACGGAGGAAAAAGAGAGATCAAATGGTGTAATTGCATTATGTATGTGCAGACCAGCTACTAGGCCAGATATTGTGCTGGCTGAAATCATTTCTGTGAGTCTTCTCCTCACTTGGACAATTCTGTTTTGGTGTTATCGAGTGAAGAATAGATTTAATAGAGTAAAGGAAGGTTATAATTTTGTAGCTGACCATTCTGATTTTGACTTCCTATTGTGTATGTGGTAGTGGTGAAGTATTGATGTTGCGAGCTGGTATGCTTCATAAAAAATATCATGATAAAAACTAAAAGAGAAAAGAAAAGAAAGAACATTATAATGTTCCGCTAGTATATTATTGTGATTCATATGTACATTCCTTTGTATTTGTATGAGTGCATATTTTCTTTTCTCTTATATCTTTCATTTCCTCTCTCTTTTTTGCACCCCAGGGGGTGTTTCGTTGGATAGAATAGTAACCTATGGCATGCATCGAGTTTGTGGTATCCCCTTTTGGTATGTCAGATTGTCATGATTCCATTTGCTAATTGCATGGAAAATTTGCTTAGCTTTATGTGTATTAGCCGACATGTTAGTCCATTCCAACTTTGTTGTAGTGATCTTCACTGAAGGACACTGGTTGGATTAATGGAAGAGATTTCATTTGTGTCATGGTTTTGTTAGCTTTATGGAAAATTTGCTTAGCTTTATGTGGATAAGCCAACATATTAGTCCATTCCGACTTTGTTATGGTGATCTTGGTTGTGAGACTTTCACTGGAGTGCATTGGTTGGATTAATGGAAGATCTTTCATTTGTTCTCCTTGTTACCAGATTTAGAAAGTGGACCTCAATTATCAAATGTTAACAATTTTAATGTGCGTTGTAATAAGGACTGTCATTGGTATAATCCAAATAACTCATAGATGTGACACCGGAGTCAATAGTACGATAATGAGCAGGATAAGGTAGAATAACTATATAGAATTATCAAGTTAAATAACCTTACATTTGATGGTTGCCTAGACCTTCAAATTTTTATTTAATAAGTTCAAGTTGCGGATCATTTTTCTTTAAGTGGTACAATGTGCCCGAGGAATAGCTTCATGTTGACTGATAATGCTTCACTATGTTAGACATTTCCAAGATCTTCTTGTTGGATGTCAAGTGGCGACCACTAGGTGTTTGGTTGAGATGAAACAACATCTTTAGGAGGTACATGCCTCATTTCTATAGCATAATTTTTTGGATTATATGACTTAAGTTGATTTTTTAATGAGGTGTCACATTACTGGGGATAAGGCCGTGAGTTTGAGTTAGGCACGATCTACATAATGATCTTAGGAGGGAACTTATCCTTAAGGATCTACCACTCTTCACCGTGTGTATGATCTGGTCTGATACTATTAGTTGGTTACTAGAGCACCTAGGGAAAGCATAGTGAAAATCATCCTTTAACATGGAATGCTTACAAGTTTGTCTTAGAACCACCTTATAATCTCCCCTCTGAGGGACAGTAGATATATGGGTATTGAAGTCCCAAGAAGGAATTTATAGGTGCAATGCTTGAATTCTAAGGACTTTGGACACATTTCTTCTTATTGTCTCAGTTACTTTACTTATTGAAGAGCGAGTGAATGAGAAGGAACACGTCAAAGGGCAAGTTTACGAATATAAGCTAGGACATTTTTTTGACTTGGATGTTCTTAAGCTATATTAGGACTAGTTTCTCTAACCTAAGCCCCTGTTTTCCATAGCTAATATGCTACTATTAGGTATTGTACGATATACCTTACCCCCCCAAGAGGTTGACGACTAGTGTTATCATGCTATTTGCCATGTTTCCATGAAGGTCAATGAGAAAGATTATAAGATCATTGTAGACAATGATGATTGCATCAATGCTGTCTTGACTAATATTGTTTCCTATTTTGGGTTGAAAGTTGTTCCATATCTTAACGATATAATTTCTCTTGGATTGATACCTTCTCCATAGGAGATGAGGAACATTACTAAGGCCTTTTTTAGTTCAGTGTAAAGGTGATATCTGGTGTGATGTTAATTCGATAGTTGCGGGTCATGTCATTGTAGGTCAACCTTGGTTATACAGTTTGGATGGGACAATCCAAGATATTCTAACTCGTACTCTTTCTTGTGTAAGGGTGATAGGATTTATCTTCATCCCTTTTCCCCAAAGCATGTTATCCACAACATGGACAAGGATGTGTTAGGGACAAAAGGGTGCATATCATTAGCCCTTCTGAGTTTATGTGAACAATTGTAAGCGAATATGTTGTGTTTGCTATTATTGTTCCCAAGGCCCCTTGAAACTCTCAAGTAGTGGTCCCTGAGGAAGCTCATAAGGTCTTTCATAACTTTCATGTTCATGGTGTTTTCATTGAGAACCTCTTGTCTTACTACCTTTGTGTGGCCTCCAACATGCCCTTGACTATCTCGGGTATGGCTCTCCTAACTTTATCTCATTGTACGATGAATACCACTAAACATGTTGAAGATAAGTTAGGAAACTCCTTCAGAAGAGGTTAGTTCATGAGTGCCTAAGTCCATATGCGGTGCTAGATCTCTTAATGTCTAAGAAATGTATATTGGAAGATTTGTTTGGATGATGGAGCTATATTTAAGATTACTGTGAAATATCATTTCCCCATTCATAATAGTGATAGTATATTGGATATGCTGGGTAGTCCTAGGATCTTTTCTAATATTGATTTAACGAGTGTTTTACCACTAGATTAGTATTCTCCCAGAAGGTGAGTGGAAAATGGCCTTAAAACAGACGGTTTTCAGGAGTGGTTGGTCAAGTTTTTTAGACTCTCCAATGTCCGGAGGATTTTGGCCTAAGCCTTTTGACCTTTTGAGAAGTTGTTTAGTGCTGTACTTTGATGACATGCTTATTTATAGTAAGACCAGGGAGTAACACAAAGACCATCTCTCTCAAGTTCGGATTGCACAGAAAAAAAAGCCTGCCAATTTAAGAAATGCCCCTTTAGAGATAGGATTTCTCTTATTGGTTTCATAATCTATTCTAACGACATTTCAGCTGACCCTATGATCATTTAAGCAATTATAGACTGGCCTGAAGCCAATTCTACAAGGATGTTTAGAGTTTTCATGGCCTAGTTACTTTATATTGTTAAATTAAGGGATTAAGCGTCGTCATGGCTTCTGTCACTATGTGCATAAAGAAAAGTGAATTTTGTTGGTCTCTTGACATTGTTAGAGCCTTTAAGAGTATCAACAGGAGAATGATGGCAACCCTGATCATGTGGTTCCTGACTATTGTGTGGTGTTTAAGGTAAATTGTAATTGTTAAATCTAGGTATAGGTAGAGTGTAACTGTTAAGAATGTCATCGTGTTGCTAACTTTAGCAAGATGTTGAATAATGCCAAGAAATGACACTTTAACCATGAGAAATAATTATATGCAATTGTACAAACTTTGCGTTATTAGCCCTAATACTTTTTACCCTTGGAGTTTGTCTTTTACTCTAATTATGAAGCCTTCGTTTACTCAACTCCTATAAGAAACTAAACCATATGTGTAATTGTTGGATTGAATATTCGCAATCCTATATATGTGGTTTGGAACAAATAAATGGAGTTAAGAACCAAGGAGTAGATGCCTTATGTTGTCAAGTTTCCTTTTTTTTTTTTGGTCATTCATGCTGAGGTTGCTGGGTCTAAAAGACTCAAGGAAATGTAAAACTCATGTCTTGATTTTAGTAATATCTTTCCATTTTTTAGAGAGGACAATTCGACACCATTGATAATTTCTGTATTCAAGACCGGTATTTGTTTAAAACCAATAAACTTTTTATCTCTTGGACTTTGGTATCAAATTTCATTGTTTTAGTTTAGGAGGTTCATGTTGGTTGCCTGTCTTGTCATTTTATGCATGATAAATAATAAAGGAGGTTAAATGACAATTTTATGACATATTTTGAAGAATGATGTGGATTAGATTTGTTAGCACCTGTCGATTATGTCAACTAGCCAAACATAAGAAGTAGAACATTGCCCTCTACACACCCTGCCTGCTCCTAGTTGTTCTTTGCTGAGTGTGAGCATAGACTTTGTGTTAGGATTCTTAAATACCCCAGCAAAGCATGATTTTAATTTTGTTGTCATGGACTGCGTCTAGAAAATGGATCACACATCCATTGTAGTAAGACAAATAGATCTAATACTTCTCGAGTCGCTAGACTATATTTTGATGAGAATGTTATGGTATTCCAAAAACAATTGTGTTTATTAAGGATGTTGGTTTCACTAGTCAACTCTAGAGAACCTTATGGCATGTTTTGTACTAGACCTAAGTTTTTCCACTGCACGTCATGTAGGGTTGAACAAAAAAAAATCTAAACTGCCCAAACAAAACCAAACCGCCAATTACAGTTTAACCTATGCATGATTTGGTTGTAGTTTTATTTTTTATCCAAACAACTTTTTCGGTTTGGTTGTGGTTTAAGAACTTAAATCAAACTAAACCAAGTGAAACCGCACACATACACACATGTATATACTTATAATAAATATATTTGCTATTGTCGATAAAATATATGTCATATTTATTTCTACTATACTTCTTAATCAACTTTAAATACAAGTTGTTAAATTATTAGTATTTCAAGATTTCATTATCATCTAAATTACTAATTTTTCATTTTTTTGTGACATTGCCTATGTTTCAAACAAATTTTCATGATGTTGAAGAAATTTTACATGATATCGGAAAGCTTTGAAAAATTATATCATATAATATATTTTTATATATTTTATTACTTTATGATTAAATAGTATTGTGTTATTTTCTAAATATATATATATTTTATTATTTTTCTAATTGAATAGTATTTTATAAGTCATTTTTCTCATTGAAGTATTGCAAACCATGTTTAAATTTGACATTTTAGTATTATGAATACTTTTTTACATAGAATATTATTATATGTTTCTTTGTTATATACTTTTAGTATATTTGTTACATTATTTTGAAATATATTTGATATAATGTTATTACTTTGCTAATATTATTGTTTGTTTACTTTACTTTTTATATCATATATTGAATTGAACAAATAATTTTTAGACAAATGACATTAATACCACAAACTATAAAGTAGCCCAAACTAAACTATGTCGGATATTAACAGTTTAGGCAGTTTGTCTCAACTGACAGTTTGGTTTGATTTTTTAAAATTCCAAGCCATAATATGCAGTTTGGTTGTGAATTAACCATCAATCTGTACCAAACCAAATCATGTTCTCCCCTAATATCAACCCAAACAAATTGCCAAATGGAGGTTTTTAACTGAATTCTAAATGACTTAACAAGATTCTTAGCTTAAGAAAATATTGGGAATTGGGATTTTTTTCCATGGGCTAGCTTGCATATGATAACTCTTTGAATAGGTTTATAGGTATAAGTCCATTTGAAGTTGTACATAGCTTTAAATCTAGGAAACTTTTAGACCTTATTTCAACGTCTTCTCATGTTTCTATGTCCATGTCAATCAAAATATTTGGACAACACCTTTACAACTTGCATATCAAAATCAATACACAGTTGGAAGCAAGTAATGTATCACATAAATTTTGAGCTAACTTCCATAAAAGATGTTGAATTTGATGTTGGAAGTTATACCATGATTCAAATTAGACCAAACGGCTCCTCATCTAGCCCCATTTCTAAATTACAAGCACATGGTGCCGCTCCATTTAAAATTCTATGAGTTAGGCCAAATTTCAATGTTATTGACAGCCCAACTCACTTTTGTTTTCATCACGCTTCAATTGCTTATAAATGTAGTTTCATCCCACCAAATGATCCTTTTATAGTCCCCATATGTGCCTAATATTGAGACCTTATCCATTCCTACACTTACTAATCCTACTAGGGCAAAGGATTCAATTGAATCTATTTTGGATGAGCATGTTGTGTTCACCATTGATGAGAGGCTCGACGGTTCCTTGATTCCTTGGTTGGCCGACCAGATTTAGGGTATGCATGGATTACTGGAGAGATACTTCAGTGGTTGGATCGAGATTTATTGAAGTTTTATTGGAGTCAATAGGATCGATCATTGCCAAATTTTTGTTCTTTCCACTCTAGGAGTTGAAGCTGTCTATTCCAAGCACCACTTTGACATATCTACAGTCATCGAAAGTAGATTACATTATAGTGTATCTTGTGGTTGATAGGTTAATGACATAATCTTCAGAATTTTTACTCAATAAGGTCTAGTTTATACCATCCCAAGATACTTAATGCGGCCATATTAGAGATTTATGTGTTGAGATTTGATTTGATTTGATTTCATATCTTGTCCTATCTCGAAAATTTATGAACTTTTATAAATTTGGTTGTTTCTGGATGCTCGGGGGATTCTATATTTTATTTTCATTATTTTTAAATTTTAGATCGCCTTAATTATAAATTATGTTAATTTCCTAATCAAACTAGACTTTTAGTGCCTGTATATAAAGATCCTAATTTTATTGATTGAGTAGTTTATATGAATTGGGACATTATTGGGAGAGTGTGTTTTTTCGTTCTCCCCTCTTGGTTGTCTTTCTTCACCCTTTTTCTTCTTCTCATCGTTCGGTGTTCTTCCCCTTTCCTGCATCAGAAGTCTACCTAGTACCTAGGCAATTATCATATTCTAAACTGAATATATGGAGTGACGATTCTTTTAATTTGGTGAAACATACGAAAGAGATATGGCAAAGGATAAAATTCATGGTATGGAAGTCAAAAACTCATTTAGATCATTCCCATATAGGCAATGTGATTGTTTTCGGAAAGCCGAAGGTAATAAATTTCTTGGGGGGAACTTACAATTGCACATTTTTGGAATATTTCAAAATGGTACAGAGGTACACTTCCAATCTTTTGTTGGGAGGATTAATTAAGATTTAGTTTTCCAGTTTTTTGATTTCCATGTAACATGCATACTTTTATCTTGTTTCGATCAATATTTCTTTTCTATTTGATTTGATTGTCCATGTTAATAATTCATCACATGTTCATCTCCTCTAGAATGGACTGTACATATTTAATCATGGATTACAGCCTAATTGACAATGTACGGTGGCAAGTAAAAAAAGATTCTAATTGGCCATTTTTTACTTTTTTCCTTTTATCCAAGGGCTTGAGTTACGACGGTATTCAGAGGCTCTTGGGTCTGAAGAAAACTGCAGGAACAATTTCAGAAGCACTTCCTCCAGCAAGATCAACTTTACTTTCATCATTTATGTTGCCACACAAGTCCAATGTAAGACCATCACCCCTGGCACATCTCTGCAACTTTCTGTTGTATACAGAGTAGATTTGTCACTTGAAATTCTCTGAATGGTTTGTTAAGGGTGTAAAGCAAAATTTCAGGATATTATACATGCTGACTAATCCAAGTAGGAAATGGAAAGTTAACAATAAAGGATTACTTGATGGGAATAGAATCACAAACTAGAGCCACTAACTACTCAGCAGAACTAGAATCATGAACTTCCGTCATTTCTTTGAATTAATGCCTTCTCAAATCATGGGAGGACCTATCATATACATGCACTATTAGTGTTTTCATTAGAACTCTACTTATTAAGCTGGTATCAGCCTTTTGGAAATTGTGAAAATTTCCTAATCTTAAGTGTTAAACCATAGGCTCAGCACAAAAGGAACTTTTCTTAGACTTGCTTCGCTGTGTAGGCCAGCTGGGCCGTGAGCATGGTGGGAACGGGCTTCCCAAAAAGCTAGGCCCATCCACTCTCCTTTGCCTTGTCTTTTTCGGGCCCTGTTTTCTTTGTTGTTACTTGAGGATCCACAGAAGGGCTTAGAGAAGACTGAGCATCTCTCAGCTCAGATTCGGCACATCTAGCCTTTAGCAGCAAATCCTTCCTCAACAGACTGATCCAAATGTTCTTCAAAGCTTTAATCTCTGCTGGTTTGTTTGGACCAAAATGATTTGCTGTTTTCCATGCTTTCTACAGAGTCATTGAGATAGGTAGCCATCCCAAACCAGATGATGGGTCTGATGTTGCAGAACTGCTGTGGTACTTATAAGTTCTTGCCATAATTGAAAAATTTTGTTTACTGTCCCTTATAGAAATTCTATAAAAGTCCAGAAAGTAATTAAACATGAAATAGAAAATTCATCTTGTCATACCTTATTAATGTTGACAGTTAGGTACCAGAACCTCCTTATGACATTTCCATGATGATTATCAACTATTGTGGTCAAAGTTTTGTGGTGTCCACAAGCTTTTGTCATGATGTTTGGTTTCTTATTTCTTTTAGGTTGTTAATTTGCTTCCTCTTTCTGCATGAAGTAAAAAAATTATCTGGTCATAACACATTAACATAGACAGGTAGATGCTAGAACCTCCTGATGACATTTCCATGATGATTATGAAGTATTTTGGTCAAATTTTTGTGATATGCAAAAGCCTTTGCCATGATGTGTGGTTTCTTATTTTCGTCTAGGTTGTTAACTTGCTTCCTTTTTTTGCTTTGAGGTGAAAAGCTGTACTTTGACTGATGGAGCTAGGGCATTGGCTAAGCATGGCAATAGGAACAGCAGTGATTATTGGGGTAAACTAGAAGGGAATGGTTAGTGCTGTTTGCTATTCCACAATTTAGTTACGTTGATGTTCTCTTTAAATGTCTATGTCATGATCCTCATCATGTTCCATTGATTATCCAAGGATAGAAACTAGGGAGAATGTCATTTAGGTACGAATTATATAGATCCTTGTTACATGATTGCTTTATGGATTTCTCTTGCTGATGATAAATTTGTAGTTCATTTTGGATCCTATTTAATGGAGGATTGTCCAGCTTCCAATCATGACTGTTACAACCAACTCAAAACAGCCAACCCGTTTGGTATAATCTAGAAATTCAGCAGCTATGTTCATGATGAAATCAATTTTTGTTAGAAAAATTCTTCTCGTATTTTTTAAAATGCTCTATGTCTTCTTTTTCTATTGGATGCACTCCAAGCATTTTTTTTTCCTCCATTTGGTTCTAGTATACAGCTCCAAACCTTTAGCTCCTCAAAAACTGAACCTGACTTATTCCTACATATCTAGAGAACCGAACCAAACTGCCAACTATAGCTGCCAGACTACATTACAATGCCATAAAAAGGTGCTGAACAGATGAACATTTACACAGAGCACTGTTTTGCAAATAAGTCAAGTTCCCTTTTCATTATTATTTCAATCGTGAAACATCTCCCCTCAGGCTGCATCTCAAACCAAAAATGAAGCTACAGTAGGAACTGTTCACTTTCAATTATGCAAAGGACATATATTAAGGTATGGATTCTAAAATGTTCTTTTAATTATGATTAACTAAATTAAGATGATTAATTTTTTGAGGTCAATTGAGGTTTTGGATCAAAAATTAATTTTTTGACCTAAATAAGTTTAGCCAATTGCTGCCTAACTTATACTCGTGTATATTTTGGACAATAAGTGTGCGCCTGATGGACGCACCTAGAGTGCTCGTACACATTTTAGGTAAATTGGTCATGTTTGATGTGTACCCAATCGACGTACGTGCGCATTTGGAATAGAATGTCGGTATCTGATGGACGCTCATGTGTAGTATGGATTGTGGCTCTGCACTTGATTCATCCTTGACTGGTGCACATGCACCAATTTTTTATAAATAGGTTATTTGATTGATTTTAAGTTATTTCTGTTGTGTTTTTAAGAGAAGAGAGATAAAGAGAAGAGAGAGAAGAAGAGAGAGAAGAAGAGAGAGAAGGAAAAGGAAAAATCTAAGAGAAATCAAAGATTTGTTTTTTCTTGAATCAAATGAAGGCAAGTGCATTTAAACCGTTCTTTCTTTGTTGTTGTTCATTTTTGATCTCCTTGAGCATTTATTGTTCCAAATGCTTATACATATGCTATTTTCGTAGCTAGATTGATTATGTTTTGCATGCATTTGATTGCACTCTCATTTCATGAAGTTTTTATGAAATACGTGTTTTAAAGCCCAACACATTATGTTCAAATGCTAAATTTCTATAACAATGTTCATATGTCTTGAATTTCTATTTAATACTCTTGCATGTCTTCATGTTTTATATATATGCTTTTGCATGTCTTAATTTCTTATATAATTATCCATGCATATTCATTAGTTGAAAGAAATTGATAAAATTACTTGAGCTATGACAACTTCTTGCATTTTCTTTAAGTAACAGTTTCTGTAACATTATAAATCATACATTTAAACTCTATCATGTCATCGTTTCCTACCTCATTGTCTCTGCATGTTTATATTTTATTGCATGTCATATATTAAAAAACATAAATGAAAATTCTACATTAGTTTTGATGATAAGAGTATTTTATTCGGTATTTGAACATTTAAGAAATTTTTTATTTAAGTAAGATTTTCAGTTTGATTAAGTAATGGATCATTATAGAAAATTGATGGAATATATTCAGACATATCTTAGTATTATTAGTAAATTAAAGTTGAACCTATCATCTGCGGGTCAAAAAAGTGACATTCAGCGCTGTCTATAGAGTTATATATATATGATCTATCTATAGATCTTATATAGTAGTATATAGCATTTGGTTATGTGAAAATAATTGTAACTTGAGCTTTGATATTTGTCTTCTATTGGTAATGTCATCACTGATTCTTAGTCTTTTTCGTGCATTAGTATTATTTGAGCATGTTTTGTGTATTTGCACATTTTTTGGCATGTTTCGTATATTATTATAGAATTTGTATAATTTGATTACTAGAAAATTTATTTTAGTAGGAATTGCAAAAAATAATGATATCGGCATTTTCAGACTTGATTATGACATAATTCCAGCATGTTTCTTTGATATATATCCACAGATGAAGTTATATATACTTTGTCGAGTAATTTGCTCACTCTTGCCTTTGTTTTGCTAATATTTTAGACTAGAGAGTTTGAGCTAATTTGTAGGTGATTGGGTTTGAAGGAAGGTTGTTTGAGGATTAGCTCTTTTAGGGTGTTAGAACATTTTTGATGTATTAATTGAAAAGTAAACTGCAGTTTAAATCATTAATTTCAGTTAAATTGATTTATGTTTTAATTTTGGATGACAATATTAATGGGATGATGATACTTTAGTTTGATTTTTTGAATTTTTAGAAGTCACTTTGTTACTCTAATTATGGTCAAGATACTTTCTCCTTAAGCATGAATTTGAGATCAAGTAATTGTTGATATTTAGTGCCGCATTTTAGTGTAGATTTTGGGTCTTGCAATTGAATGATTTTATAATGTTAATTTGGGCTGTTTAATGGTATTTGATTTGTAGGTTCACATCCCGATGTAGGTTTAGGCTAAAAATCGATGGAATAAATAATTGAATTTTAAATCTTAAGGATTTATAATTGATTTAAGTTAATTATAGATTAGGAAATTAATATATTTGATTTTGGGTTTGAGGATGTGACAATAAGTCTCAGCTTGAAATAACTGAGTGTAGGGAGGAAATGGAAAAAACAACAGGTTTTTGAGACTTCTACTTGATGGAATCACAAACCCCTGGCTGCACCTTCACATTTGACAACAGAAAAAAAGAAAAAATAAACTTCAACTACTCTCCCACATCTTCCTCAGCATAATCCATGTGAATCAGTTTTGGTCTGCTAAGAACAGAGGGATAGCTATATTCATTGTTAGATAATATTCATGCCAATGCATGTGACTGAAAAGCCCAAGTAGCTGCCCTATTCATCCTCTCTGAGGAAGGCACTTGAGCGTCTTAATTGATATTAGAGTGTATGCTCACTATATAATGTTAAAGGACATTGAGAGATTCTATGGCTACCAATAACTCTTATCCGACTGTTGAAGGGCAATCAACTAATCGCTCATTATTTTGATGGCTTAAATCATAGTTATTGGAAATATAGAATTGGCATATATTTTGATGCTATAAAGCCTTTTTGTTTGGTATTCCAAGTCAAGTGAAAACTATAGAATGTGAAGAACACTATAAACATATCTAAATTATTGACCTAGAAAAGCACATTTTCTTTCTTCAAATCAAGCGAGTCTAGTTTTTACTTGGAAAACATCTCATACTGATTTTTGAAACCATTATGTGAAACATCTTAATTTCTTTTTCAAGTTTTTTTTTTTTTTGAGTGAAGCTTGATTTGTCTTTTCAGGTTTTCCTTCGGGATTTTCATGGATTCACTTTTTTCTCAATTACTTTGTACTTCCGGCCATTAAGCCATTCATTTTCATTGTCAAAGGCTTTTCTTCAATTTGCTCATTATCACTGTCACGCCATATGGCCACCATAGCTTTCTTCTTTCTTTTGTCGAATAATGGACACACTGGTCTATTTTTGCCTATATTTCCTCATTCATCGCAGGTGACAATCTCTTTTGGCTCTTCAGCAGCATTTTTGTCACTTTCTCCTATGAAGACTTTCCTTTGAAAGAGTGCTTGCCTAATCTTCAATATTGCAGTGACTTTAAGAGGCCAAGATTTTGGCAAACATCCTAGGATCTCCATCACTTGGTCCGGTTAGATGCTTCTCTTCCAAACGATATCAAGCTGTTGATGACGGCTTCATTTTTAATAATTTAAGCTGTGCCAAGAATGTTGATTTTGGTCCTCCTAAGCCTGATTCGTGCTCTCATGGGTAACTTCCAGCTTTGGCTAAATTTCCTTGACAGATTTGCACATGTGCACATGGTTATATTCCTTTCCGCATAAAGCATTGTGTAACATGTTCTTAGCTTTGGCATCAATTTGAGATGTCATTATTTAATGTGGTCTTGTATTTAGGGACTTATTTACCTTCCACGGTTCTCATGGGCCTAAGATACCAAACAAAAAGCTTTATAAGCATAAAAAATAGCACCTTTCACGTATATTCCCATTGTGTGCTACCAGTAACTATAATGAGCATCAGAATAAGGAAGCAATGAGTTGATTGCCCATCTACAATCATGTTAGAGTAGGATCTATCATGGTGTTTAAACCATAAGTAATGAGAACCCACTTTGATGCCAATTGAAACTTCTAAATAGCTGCTGAGAAGGGGTGAAAGGGCAATTACTCAAGACTCTGGGAAATTTGCCAAAATAAATCTCAATGAAAGGCTAACAGTTGTTTATCAATGAAGTGCACTGCTTCAAACATTAAGCAACTATATTTATTGTTCAGAAACAAGTGACAAAAATTTAACGTCTGTTACAATTTTAAATAATCGGATGAACAATTATAAACAAAATTGGCTGATATGAGAAAACCACATGTAAATTTGTGAGAGAGAAGAAAATCAACACCTTTCACATATGTGCCCTTTCTATATTTCCAACAATTCTATAATTTGAGCCATCGAAGTAAGGAGGGTGATGAATTGACTGTCCTTAATAGAAATATGGGCAGCCATAGGAAATCTGTTAAGTCTTTAAAGCTTAATGAGAACACACTCTAAAGCTATTTGAAAAGCCTAAGTGGCTTCCCTAGAGGGAGATGAATAATGTAATTATACAGAATGTGTAAATTTTGCTCAAATTATCTACAATTAAAGGCAACACTTACGTATTAATGAAGTGCAGTGTAATACAAATGGCTTCAAAGGTTAAGTACAAATTTGATGTTGAAAACCAGGTTACATAGATTTAAGTTGTGACACAAATGTTAAACAGAATTATATGATTAGGTAACTCGCGCAACTGAGTAGGTATCAACAAAATTGGCAAATGTGTGCAGAATCACATGTAAATTAGGGGAAAGAAAATCAGATATGGGTATTTAAAATGTTCCAGAGCTCATCTCTTACATCCTCTCCCAGTGAGTCTTAAGGCTTAAAATCCATTAATTGAAAATCTTCTTTCTCCCAGGTGAAGAGAAACCCTTAATACAAGCCTAGTATGACACCTCAAAGATTTTTCTCTATAGATTCAAAAAGGAACACAATGATCTCTCAAGTGTTCCGAAAAGATTAGCAAGTATAAAGCTCTTGTTCTCTCTTCTAGTTCTCTAATGTATTTCTTGATTTAATTCGGATGGTTATCTTTATATCCTCACAAGAAAGGAAGGCATAAGGACTTGCGGTTTGTCTAAATCAAAAGTTGTCATTGAGTCATTTTTATAATAGTAAGTCAAGTCAAATTAATGTAAGCAAAGGATGCTCGCCACTCAAAAGAATTCCTACCACTACGCGAATGATTTTACTACCAAGAGAAAGGTAATTTAAGCCTTTCTATAGAGTATCCATAACATTAATATGGAAGCCATTTTCATTTTCCATAAGAGAGAAGATTTTATCATCTCAAATTCGAATTCAAGAAGATACCAAACTACTATGCGTTATAAGAAGGGATGAAGCTAGGCTTTCCAAAAGGATATTCAAATTCAAGTGGGTGAAGCCAACTTTGCAGTTTGTCTAAAATCAATTATTTTATAAATAAGGTAACCTTACCAAGTTTTTCCCTTACAATGAAATGGATATGTTAATAAGATAATCAGAATTTAAATATGAACATATGCGTATTTGTTTTTCTCCAATCATTGGGAATTTTAGGATCATTAGACGTGGATGATTATTGGTAGTGGCCGTCGCGAGCTTGGATGTCTCTACTTGTTGGACAAAGAACCAATTCCTATTGTCTTTTATAGTGCTGCTTCTATACCTTTTGACATTGGTTGTAGGTTGAGTCATCCCTTTCTTTTTAGTTTGAAAAAGGTTACATACTAATTTGTTTTGTTAATTATATAACCCTCGAGTAAATTCATGTGAAAATTGGACCCAATTCTCTCGATGCATACTTTGTAAAATGATAATGGTTATAGATAGTTTTTGGCTTCTTTTTCATGATTCCTACAAGGCTTGGGAATCTTTAAGAGTCATGTCCTAATACTCCCAAACAAAATTTAGTAGAAAACAAGAGTAGACATCTAATGAAGGTTGCTGAGTTCTCTTATTGCAAATTGGAGTTCCAAATATTTTTTAATTGATACGGTATTGACAGTTTGTTATCTTATTAATTGAATGCTATCAATTGTCCTTTAGGTAGAGATTTCTATCATATGTTATTTCTTGAAAACTTATTATATTATACATTTTTGATTGTGTATGTTTGTGATATTCGACCTCAAATGACTGTTTGATCACAAGTTTCTATTGTATATTTTTCTTGGAATATTCATGCTTATAAGGGGTATCGGTGCTTGTCTTTGATGTTGGGACTTCTTTTAGTGTTCTCTAATGCAACATTTCATGAGTCTAAATCCTTTTATCCCTATGTTTTCATCTAGTCCATTGTTGAGTATCCCTTGTGATCATAATATGATTCTTTATAAGATTATTTATAAGGTTGTCTCTCCTGCATCTTTCCACACTTGCCTCCTTGTCTTCCTGTCACTTAGATTTATGTTTGTGGTGCTCGTCAGGTGTTTGGTTCTTTTTCTAGGGGAGGTCTTGAGTTGGCCCTATTGAACCAAATCTTGCATGTAATGATACGATTGTTTCTAATCATGGGATTGGTCCTAACCATGAGATTGTAATTCAAAAGGGCAAGTGTACTTAGTATCCCTTGTCTACTATATTATCATGTGCTAGTATTATGTTTTCTCAACGGGCTTTTTGTCTTCATTGGAGTTTATTAGGGTCCTAAATCTATATCCGAAACTATTTTTTATAGTAGTTAGCAGGCATTTATGAAGGAAGAGATGACTACACTTGAGTATAATCACATGTGGGATTTCATTTTTTTGCTTCCAAGAAGAAACTCACCGGTCATAAATGAATCTATGCAGTTAATCAATTTGGACGGTTCATAAGGTTGGTTAGAAGCCCATCTAGTGGCTAATGGGTCTGTTCAAATCTATCAGGTGGCCTACATTGATATTTTTTCTCTTATCAATAGGTTGACTTCTATTAGATTTTTCATTTTGTTAGCTACTATTTATCACTAATTTTTACATCAATTAGTCATCAAGAGTGCCCTTTCAATGGTGATCATTAGAGGAAGTTATTTAGAGCAACCAATAGGCTTGTTGTTAAGGGGAGTCTAGACATATATAAATATATATTTTTATTGCAGTCTTTATTTGGATTGACATAGTCCCCATTGGCGAGGCTAGAAAGGTTCAATAAAGTTGTGCTTTGAGTTTAGGCATTCTGTTGTGATGGGGTCTACTCTTATTTTTATCAGTGGCAGTATTGGCGTTTCAAATCTAAAATTTGAAAACAAAGATATCTACATATTTTGTTATTTGCTTAGCATTGGGGTTAATAGGTGTCGTGGCATCTTTTTAAAGCAAAGGAATTACACTCTGAATTTACTTTAAGAGACACTAGTATGTATGTGGATTCAAAATCTTTTGATTCTCTCATGGATCCATGAATTATTTCTAGATGATGGTTAAATATTTACTAAATCGAAAAGGTACTAGTGACCAATTAGTGATCTCAATTACCTTATTATAACTCATCTGGATATTGTTTTCTCAGCTAGTGTTGTAATCCACTTTTTGTCATCTTCTCATGGTCCTCATTGGGAAGTTGTAATATATATCTTGAGATATCTCAATGGTATACCAGGATGAGTCTTATTTTACTATTATTGTGGTCATATTTAAGTTGAGAGGTTTTTGATGTTAACTGAGTCGGGTCACCTTATGATCGAAAGTTTTAACATTGGCTACTGTGTTTTTTGGAAGCAACCTTGTGTCGTGAAAGAGTAAGAAAGAAAATGTGATAGCCACCTTAAGTGTAGAATTAGAAGACGCATGCTACTTATGGGGTGATGTGTCTTCGTGAGTTACTTGATTCTTTTGGTTTTATTAATTTTGGGCCTTCTCAGTTGTTGTGTATTAATCAAGCAGCTGTCCACATCCATATATATCCTTCAATTGATTGCACATCCATATGTATCCTTCAATAAAATAATTGATTGCACACAATTTGGTTCATGGAAGAAGTCACACGAGGATACACTTGAATTTGTTGCCAACATTAAACCAAGCATTACACAAATTTATAACTGATATTTATCTAGGATTGCACACATTGCATCACTAGAACATGTAAATATTATACATGTTGTCACTTGTTATCCTTAAAAGAATATGAGAACATGTGAGTTGAACAATATTATAAATTTGTCAATAAACAAAGGTGAAAACACATGAGGTCAACCAAGACCTCAAATTACATCTAAAACTCCTGCTCGAATGAACACCAAACAGTGGATGGGCATCAAACAGATTTGATGCCCATAACTATCTATGAAAAGAGACTGAAATCCAGCAAAGTCAAACATTGAAACAAAGCATACAAAAGGGACACAGGACAATATATGAATGGAGATTAGAACCCAACAGAGCAGAGCACTGGAACATAGCAAATAGAAAGATCATCAGAACTATCTAGGAAGAAAAATTGAAAATCAGTGCTACAAAGGAATGGTCTTAACTAGAAACTAGTGCTTTGAAGGAATGGCTCTGATTAAATAAAAAAAATGTCTGCAAAGGAATGTTGGGCTATGGAACTGGAAAGCTTTATGTTATGGAAGAAAAATAGATGCTTCTGGGTCATTTTTTGTCAAAAATGAGGGAGCATAGGTTCAATAACTGAAGCTGCAATACCTGAACTAGGCCAGATTTAGTGGCTTAATTGAGCAAATATGGTGAAAGCAAGCAAAGCAACCTACCAAGCAAAGCAATAGGTTGTCCTCTTCGCCCTGCCAGAATGGCTGCAGTGGAGGATATATTAGATGACATCAAGTTGAGTAACTCTTAATGACAATATGATGCTGAGTCAGAAATAGAGCTTTCGCTCTCTCTTTTTTCCCCCTTTTGATCTCCCTACTGCTGTCTTCATCTAAGAAATAAATTGAAAAACAGCGGCAGACCAAGAAATAGATGGCAACACAGGTTCCCAACATTGGGGAATCTGTGAAGAAGATGGACTTAATTGATGCAGGACAACCAGCTGTTGAAACAATCTGTGAATAGATGGAAGCACTCAGATGGTCCAACTCAAGTTCAAAAGGCTGCTTTGTTTTGTTTGTGCCAGAAACAACAAATAATGGCAAGAAAAGGAAAGTTGGAACAGTACAATGCAAGTTGGTTGAAATAGACTGAGAAATACCATATGAAATTGAAGGCAGAGGAGAGGCAGACCGATGGAGATTTGGCCATCAACAGTACCAAACATGGAACAGAAGCAGAGGAAAAACATAAAAAGAAGTACAAACATATAAGAGACGCTAGATACGATGGAGATTTGTTGCGATGTGTTGGGCAGTACTGAAAGGTTTGGTGCCCGCCAGCGGCAGAGGTCTTTGTGGTGGACCAGGCACAGAGGACCATGTCCTCAATTTAGGCTGCATGAAAACAAATAAGCTAGATACGCTAGATATTTCTCTAAACACCTTGAATAATTTAGGAAGAATTCAGAAATAATCTAAACTGTTTAACGAAACACAACATTATGGAACATGGACAATAGACCACCCTACTTGTGTTCAAAGAAAACATAACATGCAACTGTAGCATTCTTATAGAAGTCAAATTATGAACAGAATTAATTCTGAAATTAAATGCTGTACTGTGCACTTCTGCCAGAATCTAAATGTCATCCCAGCCATTTTGGCAAAGGCATACGTCTACTGTTTTAGTTGCAAAAGTTGTTGAACAATCACCAATCTTAAAAATGCTGCTTAAGGGAGCCCCAACCCCCCTCCCCCCTAAATGTGCTTCAGGGGGCCTCAAGTTTTATGGCAGCCAAGGATTCAATGGATATGGAAACATTAAATATCGTTGGTTAGGTTCTAAATTAGTGAAGTTTGCCTTTGGAAAGAGGTTCACCTTTGGAAATACATTGCTTCTCCTGGCCCATTAGGCTTCTTTCAGATTTAGACACTTGTGTTTCCTAAATTGAGATATCCTTATGTTCTCCAATAAGTGGAAGACCCAAATAAGTAGGAATTCACTGATTTTACACTCCATACTAGAGGCGAAATGACCATTGCACAGATCATAGGCACAAATTAACTATAATTACCCAAATTTAGTTCAAGTGGGTGATAACTTGAAAAGCCAAAAAATGCATTGTTTATTCAGCTAGTTACTCTCACTATTATCACAAAATTTTATGTTGAAAAAGTAGATGTGATGTCACTACCTCAAGGCTGTCAACCGAACAAATGACCACTGTCAGCAATTTTTCTAGAATGCTTAACGCATCCAGTACAAGAAAGACAGGAAAAGTCTGGATCTTTTTGTCCAACATCTTTAAAATAACCAAAGAAACTATGTGGTTCCTCATTGGCAATACCAAACAACTTAGCAGTAGAAATATGCCATTTGATCCTCCTTGTCCATCTAAAGTTGAATTTCTACCTTTGCCACAGATACAGTAAAAACTCCTAAACGACATGATTGTATGACTACATGTCAAGTTTACATTGCAATCACTTTTATTAGGCAACCTGTTGCTAGAGGAGAATTCCAGAATCATTGGGGATAATTTCAGAATTGTTGCAGATTCTGCGGAAGATATTTTCTGATTCTGAGATTGGAAGATTTTCCCACTATATAAATTATTTCTGTCATTTATTTCATTATTCTAGTTTGATATTATTCTGAATCATCGTTCCCTTCTATAGTAAATTTTGCATTATACAGAGTTTTATAAGATATAGAAAATACATTGACACCCTGCTGCCCATTCACAGCCAACCTATTTTCTCTCGCTTCATTGTCTTTACGTTTTTATTGCATTTTGAATGGCAGAGAACACATTCTTTGATGATACAAGTGGTAACTAGAATTTGTCTTCCTTTGATAGAAGCATTTTGAAACTCAATTACGACCTGTTCCTACACTCCTCATTCTCACCATTTTTTAAATAAATCTCCCCACCTTTCGCCCTCACCATCGCCAAATTTAATTACAAATAATAGCCATCGAAATTTAGATTGGACCGCTACTATGGAAAAGCTATTTAAAGCCCTGTACTTTCAGGCAAATGTGTTTGGTGGGCCACTGCTATTGAAAAGCTCTTTAAAAATGTCTACTTTTCAGCCAAATGTTTCCAGTTTTGAATGCTCCTTTTTTTACTGATTGTGTCATGCCCCTCTTTAAGGATTGACTCCTATGCTAGGAGTCACCATTGGATCAAAGAAGTGGGATCCAATCAGCAATAAGGAAGCTTAATCAGCAGTCATATCAGCAAGTATACTAATGCAGCCAGCCAGTGTGTACAGCAAGCATAGTGACTCAACAGTAACTGAAGCTGTGTACAGATCATAAGAATATCAAGTAGTTAGACCATTTTAGTAGGTTGTTAATCCGATATTGTAATTGTGGTTGTAATTATGCCACCTGTATCTTGCAGTCACTGACTTAGAATTGTAATCAACCTATAAAACAGTAGCCATGTAACAGCATGGCATCAGTTGGGAATTCAGATTCCTAAGCGGAATTTCTCTGAACTCTCAGTTTTATCTTCTCTTCTATTTGATTTCTCTGAATTCTCTCTCTCTCTCTCTCTCTCCCAGTTCTCTTCTGTCAATGTCAGAAACTTCATACTTTCTTGTCTAATATACCCCATTAATACTTGGTTTTATGGATTGTCACTATAATCTTCACAAGCATGAGGTTCAAACCAAGATACAAAACACAGAGTATGCTGTACTGGGATGATCATATTTAAAGTTGCTGTTCCTGCCGGAAGTAAATCCCTTCTGGATCATGAGGAACTACCACCACTCTTACCCTAGGTTGTACAGATCCCTTCAACTGGGAGATTAATTAAGGTACAATTGGACATCCATTCCTTCTGGTTGTAACTTCTGACACTGCTTCTTAATCTGCATTTAGATCATCATTGAACAGTGCACTCAGACAAATACATGGAAGATCCCTCGCAGCATGGACAAATGATATGCAGCTGAAAGATCATGTCTACAATTAAAACTGCAAGGTCCATACAACTTTGTAAAAACAAACTTTTCACACAAGGATTCCTATCTGAGTTATTGAAGTTGACTGTTGCCTTAGAATTCATCAAAATACAAATCAAAATATTAGCCTATATCTGCCCTCAAAAACAAGGACCATTATTCAAATTAGTAATTTGCAATTAACAACCCAAACTTACTGGAACCATTTTTAATTTTGTTCTGTACAAGCTGCATTGAATCTTTGTTTCTTGGGTTCCTGAAAATGGACCTCTTAATACTATGTTTTATATATTCCTATCGTTTGCTCCATAAATGAATTTGAGCTGATCAAACTTCAAAAAGTGACAGTTATGACCATCCCTTGCCCCTAAATGGTAGTTTTACTTGGTGCTTGTCTTGAACTTGTTATCAAACAGCTATTGCATGGTGACCTCTGTGTCATTTATATTGTGGTCTAGATGTGACATGAGTACTTTTGAAACATGAGATATTGAATAGTTATCTATTTGTTGTGTTGTGTCTTTGTATGTGAAGGCTAGTTTGGCTAAGGCTGATGTTGTGCACCAAACCCTACTGGATTATCTTGCAGAAATATTATCAAAATGCTTCAAGGAAGTTGGAAAATGCAGGATGTAATGGATTGTTATAATGTATATTTTTTTTCTTTTTAAATTATGCACCACTTGATAACTCTTTTATTTTATTCAACTTCTCTGATGTGTGGCCTCGAAGTCACTGGATATCTTGGGTTTTACATTGGACCTTTATATGGGGCATCAGTAGTGCTATTGAGATTCCTTGTCTCACATGGACAGACGCAACTCACCCCACAGTCAATATTGTGGGGAAAGAGAGAGATGGGGAACACTGTTCTTCAAAATTCTTGTGATGTTTAGTGCAAGGTTAGGGTGCTCTTTGATACAATGAGTATGGAACTTACAACCTCATAATGTACGTTAAATTTCTATGATATGAAACATGAACTTTCCTGCTCATTCATCAAATGTTATTCAAATGGGCTTGTGATGAATGTTAAACACCTATGATATGAAATATGAACTTTTCCTTTTTATGCTCCTAAAGTTATTCACTTTCTCATTCTCCCAGATTCTAATAAAAATAGGCTTGCAATGGAGGTCATAAAACATCTTATAACTCACTGCAGCTGGTTGAATGTTCATACACTTCAACTACACATTGCTGTTTTTGAAATACGAGTTCCTGAAGGTTATGGTGCTCGTTGGTCTAAGGATGGGACAAAGGTATAGAACTATTTGCTTGCATGTTTCTAGTATACATGGATTTGCCATGCATGGATAGTTAAGAAATGTTTTGCATGATTGTGCCCCATAAAATGACATGGAATTGAAACAGCATAACAAAGTGTTTTGGTAGTTTTAAGTGCTAAATAATTTGTGAGCTTGGCTTGGGTTAAAGCTTCTCATCTATATTCTGAAAAGGTTTGCGCCTAATTTGTCCATAATTTTTGTTCAGGAAATTATTCACATAACTTTTCATGTATTAAGTATAGTAACAATAAAGCCTTATATCTTATTAGGTAGAGTTGGCTATATAAATGTGCTTTCTCCATTCCACTTAATCCAGTGTAATATTCTCCAGGAGTATAAGTAATTATAAATCCTTTTTTTTTTGTATCACTCCAAGATAATGTAAGTCTATCAGTTTTTTTCTCTATTCCAATCACAACTAATTCACATTTCTTTACAGGTACTTTATTTAGCTTGTGTTTTTAAGTGTTTAAATAATCTTAAACATCATTTTCTCATCTTATCTTCTATATGTATAACTTATAAACATTTACGAATGTCATTATTCCTTATTTTTTTAGTGTGATTTCATTTATCGATATTAATATTATCATTTCTGTAATGTTTAACTTTTATTCATGTCTGATTATCCAATAGTGTAGTGGTTCCAATGGCCATTTTGTAAAATTTTTCTTTTAGTTTGATTGGTATATTTTGATCCCAAATTACATCTAATGCAGTTTTTCATTTTAACCAACCTACATTTATCATATGTTCCAACTATCATGTTATTATTTATATATCCAAGTTTCTTGAATTATGTTTCCATGGTAACAAAATCAATTATTTTTGGAAATATCTTCATCATTGATTTTAATTTGTTCATTATTTTATCTAGAATTGTTAAAATTATACTTTAGATATTTAATTTTGCCTCTACTTATCTTAAGCCCGTAGATTCAAGATCCTTAGTCCAACATACTAATTTTATTTATTTACGTTCTCTCTCTTATATCTATTAAGACAATATCATCAACGAGAAACATATACTTAGGAATCTCATCTTGAATATCTTCTATAAGTTCATCCATAAAGTTAAACAAGCACTCAGAGTACACCTTTGACGCACATCTATCTTAATAGGAAAATCCTAAGTATTTTCTCCTACAGTTCTAATACTGATCATTATTCTTGCATGCATATTTTTGATTATATTTATAAATTTTTATCTTTTTCCCACTACAAGACTTGTCTAGAGACCCTATCCAAGTCTTCTCTAGGTCAATGAAAACAATATTTAGATCTTTTTTCTTCTCCCTAAATTTTTGTGCTGACATTCTCTAAGTGGTATATGGCTTCAGTGGTTGAATTCCCGGACATGAATCCCAATTGATTTCAGGCACATTTGTTTCTTGTCGAATTCATTGTTTAATTACTCGTTCCTAGAAATTCATAGTATGACTAATGACTTTAATTGCTCCATAATTAGTACATGAAAATTTCCTCCATTTGTGTTTAAGTACAAGACATTCACAGAGTATACTGAGGTATACTTGAGTTTGAAATCAGTTATATAATCCAATAAATACTATATTTATATAATCATAACTTATAGAAGACATTTCTCCAAAACCATCAAAGCCATGACTTTTGGATAAGCTAACCTTGTTGAAATCTTTCTTCCTCTCCAAATATGTGATATAGCTGCAGTGAAACAAGTATGATAATTCTAGTTTCCCCTAATCAATTCTGTTCCACTTGCCAATGATTTTTGGGCTGATATCAATGTCATTCTCTGTTTTGGTGTCTCATGCTCTGCTTTGCTTCTAAGCTCTCTCAGAGTATAGGTGCATTTAAACTGTTATAGGGCATGTCGTATAGCAGACGTAACTCATCCTTAAAATCCTATAGCACCACTAGTGTCTTTAGTCTATTATAGCAAACTAGCCTTAGACATATGGATGATCTTTTCTGAACATATGGATGTCCTCTTTTTCATTTTCTTGTGTTTCTGGATTATGGATTAGGATAGTGATAATTATTTTCTTTTTGTACTTTCTTATCCTTCAATTTTTACTATGTTCTCATGATCTTCTAGACTGCAATTATATTTACATTTTGTGTTAGTCTAATTTATTTTGTAACCTCTTGATTTTGAAGCCTGAGCCACAATTCTAACTTTGGCTCTTCCTCTGTTTTCATGCATGCAGACAACACTACAGCATTCAATGAAATTTATGATATTACTTAGTACCAACTCAAAATGCAAGTAAAATTTCTAAACTACATATAGCTGAAGTGGTTCATTTACCAGTCTAGAGGCTGCACATGGCTCAGAAATGGGTACACTGAATCTTATTGTTTTTGAAATTGTAAAAACTTATCTCCATTTTTTATTTTAGTCACACATATATCCAAGACACTCCTGTTGCTCCTCCATGAAAACCAATTTATGCTTCCACCATCTATGTTCCAGGCTATGGTAACTTGTTAGTTTAGGCTAAGGTTCTTTCCAATTCTGGTTTAGATGATGGGGATTTTCTATGGCCTGTGGCAGACACTCTAATCTCAAATTTCACTCAGCCTCCTTTGTGTTCGATCTGGATGTGGAGCTCAGATATCCTAATGCAAGAAAAAAACCCTTTCCCTTTTTGCACCAGAATCTGTTAATTCAAGGGGATAGTGCTAGTTACAAGGTTGCATTACTTTAGTAAGATCTGTCAGATGGTTTTATTTGATAAGGCTATGAGGAGCATTTGTTAATTAAGAGTTTAGGATGAGAGTTTGAGTGCGTCCATGTTAGAGTTGGTTCTGGAATTAAAGCTTGTTTACGCAATATTGGTCCTTACTGGACTCCCTACTCTGTGTACCCTTATTAGTTATGGAGGGTGAGTGTCCTGTGCACAAATTTTTAAGGGAGTGTATAATCTGGTTCTACAACAAATGAAGTATTTGAGTAAATTTCCTTCTTATTTATGAACACAAGGATTTCATGTTTGAGCTGTCTGAAATAATTGAATCTTCTAGATTGGAGGAGTTTAAGATGATGAGGCCTCAATCTCAGGAAGCAAAAGGTGGAAGAAAGTGAAGTCAAAATCTTCAGTGGAATCATAATTATGAGGTTCACAAAGAAGGGTTGAGTGTTTCTTTTTTCTTTTTTCCTTTGTTGGTTGATCTAGCCCTGTTATAGGTCCATGTTCTGATTCTTTTATAATTTGGAGTTTCTAGGATTTGGTTTCTCGCGGCTGTGTCTTTTGGTTTGCAGTGTATGAGGTTGCATTGATTGTACTTCGGTGACAACCTGCTTGTTGTCTTCTTGGTTAAAAATTCCTTCTATACATTAATTGAGAAAAATGAGAATGAAAAGGGAAAAAAATCAAAGCATTTATAGAAATCCTTATTCCATCAGAGAGATACATTTACACAAAAGTTTAAGATGTTAGGTGAATCCCCGAGATTAGTCATATTTTCTAGCTTTACGTATTAACACTTGAGAACAATAAGTGAAAGATAAGCCAAATGGAGCACCTTTAAGAAATGTTGATTTTGTTTATGATGAAGGGGGGACAAAGGGAGAGGTAGGCCTACAAAAACTTAGAGTAACGTTATAATAAAAGATATGAAATTGATTCCAGTCTTAAACGATGTTGCTCAAAAGCAAACGGAATGATGGAAGCAATTTGATATAGCTATCTCTAGCTAGTGAGATTTAAGACATTGTTATTTATGAACAATTGGTAGGTATTCATAACTATAATCTGCCTTAGAACAGTTCTGCCAATTTTAAATTAGTTGTCGTTATTTCATATAGTTCAATTAAGTCAAATTCTGGGACAATAATCATCTTGAAATTGGTTAGCCTTTTCATTTTTTGAATTCCTTGTTTGAGCTGTACTTGTTAGGGAAACCTTATGTTGGCTCTACATCTGACATCCACTGATCTGCTTTTTTATTAAGAATGCACCTTCTGTTTATGTCACTGTTAGATTTTTTAACATCATATTGCTTCTCTGCGAAGGGGAGAATAAAGTTTGCAGCAATCTGTAACCCTATAATTTGATTTATATAGCTGAACCTTTTTGAATAAAGGAAACAGTCGTCGTCTATTAATCATGTATAAATGTCAAAATTTCCTATATAATTACTCATGTAGAATGGCTGAGCTATTGTAGCACCCTGACCAAATCTTAAAATGAAGATGCATTTTTTGATAAATCCAGAAGAACTGAATCAGTGACAGAAATCTGATTGTCAATCGCAACAAGCTCAGTTCCCCTTTCGAACAGAGGAAGTGAAGAAACAACAAGAGCTGATTAATTACGTGGGCAGAAATCTATGACTGAGGGCTGAGCGCTGAGAGCTCCTTTATAGGCAGAAATATAATGCTGTGTGGGCAAAGGTTGGGGATGGGAATGTAGTTACTGTTTTTGAGCAATTTAAAGCAAAGTCAAAATCACTTGGATTATGATAGTAAAGGCAGCAAATTGGTTTCCGGATGTTATCCATAATGAAGTTGTTCACTTGTATCTGGATTTGCTTGTTTCAGTTGCTGGTGCTCCTTTTGTCGACCCTGAAATAGTTGGCATTGTTTATGCACTTGGTAATGATGATGTGGTGCTTGTAAATATGGAGGTTCAATCTAGTGAAATTAATGTTGTTGTTTGTCCTACGCAATAAAGCTCCGGACCTGATTATTACTCTTGCATTTTCAAGGATTTGGATGTAACTGGAGATGATTTATTTGCTGTCAGAGATTTTGTCCAAACTGAAAATTTTCTGAAAAAAGATTAACTCTACTAATATCTATCTGGTGCTCAGAAGTTCCTAATCCTACTTCAGTTGGAGATTATCAACCCATAGCTCATTGTTCTGTTGTAACTGAGGTGATTTTTGAATGGTTGGTTGTTTAATAAATTTCAGATGCCTTTTTTAGAGGCTGGTCGATTCTCAATCTCCTCTGCAGGGGTGGGGAAGGGTATCAATGAGTTAATTTTACTCCTTGTTGCACTAATAAAATTTCAGTAGGTGTTTCAAATGTTGAATTTTATTTTGGTTTGGGATTTTGTAGAATCAGATCTTCATTTTCGAAACAAAATCCAGGACATACCATGTTATGACTAGCTAAGTAGACAAACAGGCCGACGAATCTCTCCTGCACTATATTTTTATAAATATTTATTTGTATGAGCAGTTCACGTCATTTTTAGGAAAGCTTATACAATTACATAATTATACAAATGTCTCAGATTTGATGGATAATTGCTTTAAAGTGATGCTTTCACAAGAACTATGGAAGTTGGTCATGACTTATATCGCTTCTCCAAGAGTGACAGAGAAATTTTGAAAGATAAAGTGATTAAGATGAGGCTTTATGGCTCTACTTTTCTGTCATGTGATAGCATATTTAGTTTGATATTTTGTTGACCTTCATAAAATGGAGGGTTTGTATGCCATCTGAAATGTTCAAAGGTGCATGTCATTCCATGGAGTTAGGCAGATGGTCTTCTCCTGCTTCCTACAGGTGCATATCAATTTATCAGGCTTTTCCTCTCCTGTTTTGAGCATTTTGCATAGTTCTTGTTTTCTAGAGGTGGCCATCAGTCTTTGAAGCTTTTGTTATCGAAACATACACTTTGCTTGAGTGTGCCTGCTACTAAAGCACAAATAATGCAAATGTTGACGTTTACAATAGGTAATCTGTGTGTCAGATACCATGGGATGCCTCTAGTTCCGTCAAGATTTTCAGCAAGGCATTGTCACCCATTGCTTGCTGAACTATGGCGTTTACATGTAGCCGTAGACATCACAATTTGTGTCTTGCTCTGCAATATTGCAGTTGCCGAAAACCATTTTGTTTACTGTGCAAATTTACTGGCAAATTTTAGCTACCCTGAGTGCCTAGTTCTTGTTTCACTGGATTACTCATTTCAATACGTAGAAAATTTAATCTCAAGGGTAAGCCCTTGTTCTAAACTGCTATTTTCCGTGACCAGCTTTCTTTTTATAAATGAGTTGCTAAAACATTAGAAAGAAATGTTACCCCATGGGTTACACATGCATTCCTCTACCAACCCTCTATTAGTGGTTATGGGAATTTCCCAAACTAGTTACAGTAATGCACCTTGTTCTTATGCCACAATACGGTTCTGCTGGTTCTTTAGATTTTCAGTTGCGCTTTTTATTGGGAAAGAACTAGCGCTTAATTTTATTTTCCCTCTCTTTGAAAAAGAAAGACGTCTGCCAAACAGATCATATATCCGGAAGGTACACAAGTTTCTGTTCAATTTGATGAGTTTTCCGTTCAATTTTCTCGTATCATCTTCTTTTAGGAGCATTCGTAAGTAAAACCGACAATGTGTGTATTTTACTCATTCCTTGTTCGCTTTCAGTTCGTAGGATTTCTGGAGCCGTACATGGTGGATGGTCATTCAAAGAAATGGAGGCACTAGGTCTTGCTCTGTTTATATTTCTGTATATTTTCTTTAGGGGGCTTTGAAATTTCATCCTTGTAACAACAGTAGGTGTTATTCTCTAAAGGAATCTCCTAAGTTGTTATATTGTAAGGCTTAATTTTCATCTAAGAGAAGAATATCGGTTTAGTTGATTTAGAGTTTTAAGCATGGCTTATGAGCTCGACATGAGTGTTATTGAATAAGTATAAATATGATGTCAAATCTCTATCTATTATTTGTTCACTTATACATTACACGGAGGTCTTGATCAACTAGTTCAGCCCTAAATAACCAAACGGGCTAACCGTTACACTCATCGGAGGCTCCGAGAACACTGTAGCATCGTCTGAAAGCCGTAGCTAAACCTACCGGATGAGCCTTGTCAATTTTACATCTAACATCTCACATTGAAGAGAATCCTATTGATATGTGATCACTTACTGGAAGTTTGTAGCATTAAGACTGATCATAATACTGGCATGCACGCACTGCTATAGGGGCATGTGCAAGGGCTAGTTAGTAATGGGAGAGGAGATATCACTGGAAAGAGAGACTAAGCCATGCCAAGGGAAAAGTGGACTAGGGATAATGCTTTTCTCTTGTTATTCGTTGGATAAAAGAGATTTAACATATTGAACTTAAAACTTATAAAAATTATAAGTAATAGTTTTTTTTTTATATTTTCTTTTACCAAAGTGTCAGGCGTCCAATTAATATTATTATTACAAAAAAAAACTATGTACAATATTTTTATTGTAAAATCTGTTCTACTA
>JAOVVI020000331.1:0-34365 GCA_028571085.2 Nepenthes alata
GGGGGCCAGCGGCAAATGTCACTATCGGTATTATTGCATAAGTTGACTTGGGGAAAAATAAGTTAGATTTGTGGCTTGATTTTTAATACATTATATCTAAAGTGATCGATTAACAATTTTAATTAGTTTTATATTTTTTATTAATTTTTTTTTAAATAAACAAATTCTTAAATTGATTGAAGATAATTTATAAGCATTTACCTAATATAATTAATAAATACACTTTATATTAAGATATTTTTAAAATAAATCTTAATTATCTAAAAATTATGAAAAATTTTGCTTATAATTAAATAGAGACTACTGTTATTTGTATGGCCTTATTTTTCAAATTATGCTTGCAGTTAGCAAAAGATCCTTTTAAGTGAAAATTTATTTAAAAAATAATATTTATATTATTAAAATTTAGCTAAAAACACTCACACTTGATATAAGGAAATAAATTAAAATTTTTCATCATTCATTAACTATTAAATTTACAAATATAAAAAATATAATAATATATAATAGTTTTTAATGAGTAACTTTTTTTTAATTAATAAAAAATTTATGATATAGATTTTGAAACAAATATAGTAAAATAATATCGATTACAAACTAATCATTTTAAAAATATCTTTACTATAACTTGAATTAAAAATAATTTAATACTAACCCCTTTAATATACTTAATAGCCCATAAAAAATATATCAAAAAATTAAAGTAACTAAATTTAAATATATTTTAAAAAATAATATTAAAATAACATACCTAACACTAATAAAGAATAAAACTTACATCAGATTTTAATAAAATATTAAACTTCTTCCTTTTCTTTATTTTTCTCTTTTTTTTTGTACGAAATTTTTTATGTAAAAAAATAATTAAAAATATTTTAAAATTGTATCAAGTATAATTTTATATAAAAAAATAATACACAAAGGCCGATTATATAATTTTTTTTTTCAAGTACAAATAATTTTCAAAGAAATTATTTTTCAGGAAATAATTCCTTTTCCTTTTTTCTGTTAGCTTCCAATAAAAATAATAATATCCTTGAAAAATAATATAAAGAAATATAGTTGGTTTGCATATAAAGTATTTTTTTTTTTTTGACTGTATATTTGGGGAAAAAAAGTTCATTAGAAAAAAGGAACTCATTGAAATCTTCACAAAAAATAAATCCCGCTACCTCAAGATGTGAAAGGGGAGAGTAGAAATGAGGACATGGTAAAAGACGGAGAGAGTCAACCGTTCGCGTAGGCATGGAACTCAAAATGCAAATGAAAGCTACCATGCCGCTGAAGTTTCCTCAGCCTGGTGGGTGATTGCCACCAAATTATAAGTTCTAATCAATCTTCACGGACGAGAAAAGGTAATGGACAAAGTAGAAGGACACGAGGAAACCGATGGTGCCGGTAGATAACATAATCGCGATTGCAATGATCAGGGAATAGCCCAAGTAGAGAGTTGCTGACACAGGGCCGCTCAGACTCTGCAGATCGAAAACCAAATAATTGATGGAGTAAAGGAACACGTACAGGGCCACCGAACCCGATGCAAAGAACGCTTTCCACCACCACCGCCAATCTTCCGCGCAGAGATGCATGTAGGTGAGGACAACAGACACTTCAGCACAAACAATTACCAGCAACAGGAGGACAATAAGCAAGAATCCAAAGACGTAATAGAACCTTCCAAGCCAAATGCTCGAAAGAATAAAGAAGAGTTCGATAAAGAGGGTTCCAAATGGAAGGGTTCCAGCACCGAGAATGAGCAGCCATGATGGGTATTTACGTGCAGGGATTTCTCTTGGTATCTGGTTTGTTCGTACAGGGAACTGAATAGGCTCTGCCTTGGTCCCTAAGAAACCTCCAAAAAGGGTGAGAGGCACCGAAATGCAGAACCAGAGGGACAAGAGGACAAAATACAAGGATATTGGTATAGCACCAGTACTCTTGCTGCCCCAAAGGATGAAATTTAAGAAAGTGAGGATAATGAAGATAATCCCAGGGAAGAAGCATGCCACCGACCAGGCGACTGACTTCCACCCTTCTGAGATTCCTCTGATTGTTTTCCATAGACGAACACCAGCATAACCAGCAGTAGTGCCCAGGACAAGATAAAGCATAATCATCCCTGTCAACAACATTCCTCTAGAGGCTGGTGACATAAAACCTAAAGCTGCAAATACAATAGTTACAACAGCCATTCCTGTAATCTGGACTCCATCTCCAACCATCACGCAAAGTAGTTTTGAGCAGTCTGGTTCTCTAAACACATCACCCACAACAAGCTTCCATCCTGACAATTCCTCATTCATTTGTGCTTGAGCTTCTTTGTCCAACTCCTCGTACCTCGTCAGATCCCTTCTTACAGTCCTTAAAAATATGACAAACACAATGCCTGCCAAGAAGACGATAACCATGAGCGAATTTAGTATGGAGAACCAGTGGACTCGAGCACCTTCCATCTTTAAGTAGGCATCCCATCTAGATGGCCATCTAATACTACTTTTCACAAACTCAACCTCATATGTAAATGCAACTCTCTCTCGCTCTTTTATGGTTTGGGACTTCTCAATCTCCACTGGGCAGATGATGGAGTTTATGCTGTCGTACATATGAAGTTTTGACATCACTTCCAGATCATGCTTAATACTGCAAGGAATGACTTCAAAACCAACAATCTCATACCCAGATGCCTTATTCTTGTCCGCCTCTGGGATTACACCCACACCTTCCTCGCCAGTACCAATAATCTCCACACCACTCCCTTCATACTCATGGATCAAAACCCGAAACTTGAGATGATTGATAATATAATCCTCATTACTATTTAGTGGAGTATACCCAACTGGAAACCCAGTCCATTGGATGCTCACTCCGTTTTGCTTGGCATACCTCATTGCTGGGAGATTATCCAACATCATATTAACTTGATACAGATCATGGGTTCTCTGTTTCAACAGCTTCACTTCATGCTCACTTAAAGAAGAGCTGATGCACAAGAAAATCGACTCATTAATATTCATCCGGAAACGGTAGGGTGAGTTATCAATCTGATCTCCCATAAGAAGCTCACCAAGATTCTCAGCACTTCTCCTGATTTCTTGAACTGGCTTACAGTAAGGAAGACTATAATAGTCGAAGGGAAGCTCTGTCTCAATAGATGTCAATGAATTAACTTTAGCATATATTGGTTCACCAGTAGAGTACGTGTGCATGTAAGTCCCTGGCAAATAAAAGCCATGGCAAACATGCTTTACAAGAATTAGACATAGGAACGCCAAGCTGATTCGCAGAATCCCCTTCTCAGAAGAAGCCATTTCCATAAGAAAATGAGGATATTCTGTCAAATCCTCCAAATTGGCGACTATATCAATACGAAGCTACTCTTGCACCAGCATGCAGCCCCCAGTCTACAGTAATACAACTAAATGATTAGTCCCTTTAAATCCATTTTTTTTTTAATTCTTTCGCACGCAAACCAAATACATATCCCTACACCGAGAGATAGCTTTAAGTTCGAGGAATCATACGTTCTACATCAATGGAAGAACTTCCAGTCAATGAAATTTCTACTCTTCCTAAGTTTAATTCAGTCACCAAAGGGTAAGCAAAACAACCGATTTAGCCCCCAGTTTTTCCAAAATGAAAATTAAAAGCATTCAATATCCTCCAACATGTCTATTCGAAATCAAAGGAAAATTAGGTTCAACTGCGCTACTACAGTAAATCAAAACCACGACCAAAATGATCAACTACTCGAACCAAGCACACGGCATATAAAAATTCTCAAAAATCTTCTATTACCACGGATTCAATCTTCAGGGAAAAATGTTCTCAAAATCGGATCTGAACCGTAACACAAAGAAACGGAAGGCAAATAAATACCATTAGATTGACAAGATTATATGGAAAGAAGAAACTTACCAGAACAGATCTTGAAGCCTAAATTGACAGAGAGATGCGCGAGAAAGAGCGGAAAAAGAAATAGATTGCTTAGGATGGATGCTCAGACGCTGTAACAAGGGACCGTTCAATGAGTTTGGACGGGATTGAAGAGAGAGAAAATGTGAGGAGTCGTTCATTGATTCACTTTGAACTCTGGTTAGATCTCGAAGTTCAGCTGAACCACCGACGGTTAAACTTGCAGTAGTTTTTCCCCTTTCGAGTTTACTGTTTCATAAAAAAAATATATATATAAAGTATTATATTAGCAAATAATATTTTCAAAAATATTATTTATAAAAATGTTTTTTAATTAAAAATCAGCCGATGGGATGGGCTGATCCATTTTAGATGATAGTCTAGCCCAGCCCAAACGTGGATTCAGGCTGGGCGTTAAGCTAAACGGGCTGCACAAAACCAGTTTAATTGTTGGCGGATCTTTCGAGTCTTGCCGTCTAAGAAAGCAAGCCTTTGATCTTCTGCTTGCAGCGACCCAGAAAATCCAGAGAGAGAGAGAGAGAGAGGGGATCGGTCGAGGACAGCAGCAGCGAGGGAGAATTTTAGAGGAAAGAGAGGGAGCGAGAAAGGGGGATTGTCGAAAATGAGCAGCATAGGAACTGGGTATGACCTCTCAGTCACTACTTTCTCACCCGACGGTCGCGTTTTCCAGAATGAGTACGCCGCCAAAGCCGTTGACAACAGCGGGTCTGCTTTTCGTCTCCCATCTTTCTTCCACTGTTATTCCTCACTCTCTCTCAAATACCCTCTTCCCCTTATAACTGTACTTGTTGTGAATTTCTTCAGGACCGTTATTGGGATCAGATGCAACAATGGAATCGTCATGGTAAATATTCGATTTAACCTTTGTTTTGTCATTTTTGAAATTTAGGTTACTGTTTTAGAAGGTTTTTTCCCATGATTTCGCGCTTGTTTGAACTGTATCTGAAGGGCGTGGAGAAGCTCATACAATCTAAGATGATGCTAACGGGTTCTAATCGACGAATCCACTCTGTCCACCGGCACGCTGGCATGGTATTCTTCCTTCATGCTTTTTTCTTCTTTTAAAATTCATCCAGCTTCGGATATTTTGGGTTCTAGAGTTGGTAACTTAGAATTTATGTTATTTGGATTTTAATTTTTTTGCGGGGGTGCGGAATTTTTCTAGATCACGTTCAGCTTGCCATAGAATTTGCGTGTATCCTGGTATATCTCACCCACATTGGTCAATAATTTTTTCCTGATTATATTCTAAACAAAAACTTACCCTAAGTCAGTCACTACATGGGACTGTTTGTTTGACGGTGAAATAGTCACTGGATTTTGGAAGTACGAATCTTCTTTTCAAGATGCTATAATGAATTGCTGAAATTTTTTATCTAGGAAAAAGGAAGAAGAAAATATTGAGAAATGTTGGAGGTTCCTAAGGGTATCTGATTATTTGCAAAAGTGAGGATTTTGGCATGACAGACAAAATAACACTTGAGTTCACCTAAATGGATCATATTGGCTTTGATTTGAATGCAATCTCAATATTAGTTTTACCTTGAAATGTGTACGACAGGCCATTAATACAGTTTTGAAAGATTCTTCTTGGGCTGCAAGATATGGGGCTAGGTTTTCCCTTCAGTGGTTCGGTTCATGGTTAAGACAATGCCTTGTTTATTTCTATTTTAAGGTTTAAAAGGACCCACAACCTGTGGCATTTTGTGGGTTGAAAATGTGTTTTGAACAAACAAGAAGGCCTTGCGTGAACCAGCGTTGTTTGGAGAAATAGAGAGCTAGGCACTATGGTTTCTGCAAACAACAATGATACTTGTTGGTGACCGTCGTAATTTATTTGGACTTCTGTTTTTAGCAGCTCAGTGTACGAAGTCCTACATTGTGGGGTATGGAGTGAATAAGATTCCTGCAACTTTAGTGCATTGTGGAAAGATTGTTTCCAGTTCATTATGACCTCAGTAATTACCAAAAAAAAAAAAGTGAGAAGATTGTTTGTTCTTTACTGATGGCGGCTCTTTTATCACAATGTATATCACCCATGATTGCAATGAGCCAGAGAAGGTGCCTGGCTGATATTGCAGTTGGCTAGTGCCTAGGTGTTGTAGCTTCTGGGTGAGCTAATGGTACATAACAGACGGAATTTGTATACCATTTGTTTGGATGGGGTGATTTAGAGAGATAAGAAGGTAAGAGAAGGAAAGAGATGGTACTTTCCTGGCAGAGTAATGGAAGGGAAGGAGTCAGAAATTTTTTAATCATCTAAAATTTAAAGATCTGAAAACGGATATATCTAGGGAGAAATGAGAAGACTTCCTTAATAGCTTTTTGGTGATTATTATTTTTTTATAAGTTTTTTTTTATTGGGTAATATATAAGTAACCAAGGGACAGCTGTAAACGATCAAGTTCTTGTTTTTCTCCCTCTTCTTTCCCTTCTCTTTGTTGGTCGCCAAAGCAAACTAGTTCATCCTTCCCATTCACTTCTCTTCTATTTTCTACTATACCTGTACCCATCTGTGTGTGTACCTATATTTGTATATATGTATGTGTATGTATGCATATCTTTGTGTATCATAAACACATATTTGTGCTAGGCTCCTATTCCTTATGTCATCCTAAGCAAACAATTAGTCTGAATCTGGACATTGCGCTGCTATTTAATGATCAATGAAATAAACCCCCCCCCCCGGGGGGAAATTCCTGCTGCTTCTTAAAATAATTGATTTACTCATTGATTGGTCTGAATTGTGTTTTTGCATCTTACATATTGCCATGGCATGAAGAGTCTTTCTATTTTGTATTATTTATTAAGATTTGTGTAATATGGTAGATCCTACAGGATGTATTACATGTTTTGCCAATGTTTATAGGTCAGATTTCTCTTTCTCATTTACTTCTTAATCTCCATGGTAACAAACAGGTTATTGCTGGATTAGCTGCAGATGGGAGGCAAATAGTTGCTCGAGCTAAGGGAGAAGCTACTAATTATGAGAGGTTTGACAATGCCTCCTTAAATATGGAGACAAGCTCATGAGTTTGTGCATGTAAAAAGCTTTGGTACTTAATGTCTTGTGTGTTATGTTTAGGTTTTGAGAGTAATATTTTATTACAATTGTTGTTCTGGAAAAAATGGGTAATCACTGTATAGCACCTGGAGTGCTAAGTGGCCACAATTCATGTACACTACATGGTATTCATAGAAGAAGGCATTTATTAGAAAATGTTACCAGAGAATGTTCTCATTTGAGATTCTCTCTGTTAGACGTGCTTGGCCATGGACTGAGGCAAAGTGTAGTTCAGAATACAATAATTTAGTTGTGAAAATATTAGCTTGATATATATGTAAAGCTCTTTCATGGTCTTTATTCATTATTTCTTCATTATTGATAGCAATATATTCAGTTACAATGGAGTGATTGCACTAAGTAGATGTGGCATCTAACTTTTTTTGTGATTTTCTCCTTGCTGTTGAATTTTTGTCTTTTTGGTTGAGAAAGATGAGTTTTATTTCTCAAATCTGAATGTGCATCCATCCAAGGAGTGTCCTATGAATAGGGGAATTACATTTTCCCGCCCTTTATAACCCAATTAAATATTGACACTAGAACAGAAATACGGCGACGCAGAAATCTTGGCAATCCATCTCTGTCACTAAGCTTGGTGAATCTCCTATGAAAGGTTTTTTGCTGGCACATCATTTTAATATCTGTGAGCAGCTTAAGTTTCTCCATAGCTTTAGATTGATTTATTCTAAGATTACTGTCCAACCACACATGATATATATTGCAGGTTCAAAGGCAGATCATAACATCAGTAACCAGTTTGTTGCATCTGTTATGTAAACATTTCATCTCCACTGTCCAGTTTTGAATTTGTCACTGCATAGAGTCATCCGAAAACCTGAGACCGTCTGCTGCAAGGGCATTGGAAGAACGAATGTTCCACTGATTACTATGCCAAGTTGCATTAGTATCACCTCTTCTGATCAATTACATGCTGCTTCACCAATCTGTCTTGGGTTTGGAGTCGATTATATGCACTTGTCAGGCATTGAATGCATGCTTTAAAATATTTGGCTTGCCCATATATTTTGATTGAACCTCCTACCTCTCTTTCCTTCTTAGTAGGTCATAGACTTTAGAGATGTCGAGGTTGTCCTGGAGTATAAATTACTGCAGTTTCATCTCCACTGACCATACACTGCCTAACTTCTTCAACAATAGACAATGCCTTATTGCACTCACTAGCAGCCCATTGGGCCTCAAGTAAACTTCCCGGAAGGAATCTCTACTCAAGTCTTCTGCTACCACTTCATCTATAAGCAATCTGCTTTGGATGCAATCTGCAGTTACAATTCTACAATAGCAGCTCTGTTCCAATTCATAACATCTCTGATCCCTAGCCCACTTCCTTTTTCTGGGAAATAAACAACCTCCTGAGACATTAGATTTCTCTTAGCAGACCCATTTTTTCCAATTATGTATCATTTGTTCTCATCCTGCAGAGTCTACGAGTTTTTCAATGCATTGTTGCCGTAAAATAGAGGTACCCTACTAAATTATTCTCTTCACCACAAAAACTAAAAAAAAAGAAAAAAAGAAAAAAGATGACATTGCCATTTCTTTTGTTGAAAATAAACACCTTGCTAAATATCAGTAAGTGCTTAAAATTTTATGATACTGTGCGCATGGCCTTAAGCACTGTTGAAATGATTAGCATAAGTCCCACTACCTTTGTAAACTGACCTCTGTTTAACTTTTTCTGAGGTGACTACGAGGCTGACAAGGAAATTCCTTGAGCGTCTCAGTACCCTTAAAATTGTACCTTCATGTTAAGTGACATTGGCTCTGTATCTTCTCGAATATTTTCTGCTTGGAACTGAAACTCTTTAGACATGAACTACAGGATCAGTGGCATGCATCTTCTTCCTCAGAGAAGTTTCCTTCACACAAGTTACTCTTCCTCTCACAATATGCCTTAACAATATGCTGAAAACAGAATCAGAAATGCACAGGTCCCTTTATTAGAACATTTCATTGATGGATCCATTATTCAAAAGGATCAACTTCTTGATTGCTTCCTAGTAAATTATGCTCATTATGAGTTGGATCACTGTGGCAAAATTTTCAATTGATTTGTTGTTAATACTAATGTATATAATATGTCATGGTATGATCTGCATGATATAGACTGTATCAGTAAATATTGCATGTTCATTGTCATCTTGTAACTGTTACTAATTTCATGAGGTATGTGTATACAGCGTTTATGGTGAAGCTATTCCTGTGAAAGAACTTGCTGAACGTGTTGCTAGTTATGTGCATCTCTGCACACTTTATTGGTGGCTCAGGTTTGACAGAATATTGATATTATTCAAATTTACAGATGATATGATTAGACCAGATTTTCTCTCTTTGCTCCAGAACCTATAATTTTTTGGTGACACAACGATGATGCATGTTGCAGGCCTTTTGGATGCGGAGTTATTGTTGGAGGCTATGACAGAGATGGACCGCAATTGTATATGATTGAGCCTTCTGGAATTTCCTATGTAAGTTGATTCTGGTTTGGTCAAAATTGTAATGTTGTCACTTGTCGACACTTCTAGTGTCCTTGACTAAGTTCTACTGTTTTTGAACTGACATTGCTGCTTACAAATTGCGATGCAGAGATATTTTGGAGCAGCAATTGGGAAGGGAAAGCAGGCCGCTAAAACGTAAGCTGAACACAAGTCCTCATCTCATTCATTTTTCTAGTCGTCCAGAAAGATATGTTATTTAAATTCTTTAACTTATTTCTGTTTCTCATTCTAAGTTGGTGGAAGCAGTATCATCAATCCAATGGTATTAGATGTAATAGTAATTATTTCTGTGATGGTTTCAATTAAATAAGTTGAAAAGAAGACTATGGGAAGAGGGGGGAAGAACTGCAACAATTTGGTTGATAGGAAATCTCAACATTTGATTTTCATGCATAAGATCATTATGAAGAATTCACTATCATGCTGTTGTGGCTGCAGCTGTGGACACTTCAATGTGCTAATTTGGTCCATATGATATATTTTTTGGTTGATTGGACAGAGAAATTGAAAAGTTGAAGCTTTCTGAAATGACCTGCCGAGAAGGAGTCATTGAAGTAGCTAAGATGTGAGTAACTTTGTCTCCTCCATTTGGGTGTTATGCTGTTAATATTGCTTGTTCATTTCTTGTTCTTCTTTTTCATGTGTATAGTTGTGCTATTTAGCATGTCAAAGGGCTATCATTGAATTATAATTCCACCCAGTTTTTCTCTGTAAAGAAATCTTATGCATGTATATCTCGTTGCTGATGCCATTTTTTTGCCAGAAGTGTCAACTAGGCACCGATGTAGATGACATAAACTAGTTCTGCACAGACAAGCATCTAGCTCAGGCACTAGTCTGTTGGCGCTCTTTTGTCACTTTAAGCACAATTTATGAGGTCCTCCAGTTGTTTTTTTTTTTCTTTTTGTACTGCTACATTTCTCTTTGATCAATTTCGTTCACGGTTTTGGGATTTATTTGTCAAAAACCATTTGCAAATTAAAGAAATGGCCCAGCTAAAACCTTTTAGAGCACACCATAGTTGGAATAAAAAAGCAGATGGCTTTGAAGGATCAAGAGGTTTGTGAGAGGAACCACAGTATGTGGTGTATGGTGAAATTTTTTTAAGGTCGTGAGGCCCGTATTATTCTCCGATTCGACAGCAATTCACAGCAATAGCAAAGGCCAAAGCTTTCCCTACCCCGCCCTTTATCCATTTAGTTTAAGTGGGCGTAATGTTGTTGACGTTTTTCGTATCTTGTACGATATGCTGGAGATGAGAACTGATTTTGTTCTTATCTGCCTCTGCAATGCAGCATTTACAAGGTGCATGACGAGGCAAAAGACAAGGCCTTTGAGCTCGAGATGAGCTGGGTTTGTGATGAATCAAACCGTCAACATCAAAAGGTAATCTCTCGAGTAAATTCTGTATGTTGAAGAAAGTTGCACATAACAGGCCAACATTTTCATCTTTGTCACGTCATGTGTCATGGGCCCATTATTTTATCTTGGTGGCAATGACATTGTTTCTTGTTATCTTTGCACAACCTTTACAATTCCTGATGCTTATTATCTGCTGTATATTTTATTGGATTTCAGGTACCTGCTGAGCTCTTAGAGGAAGCCAAGACTGCTGGCACGGCGGCGCTAGAAGAAATGGATGCAGACTGATGATCTTGTTTCTTTAATATTCAATTGTGGTGTTTTCCCCCATTCACTAAGATGCTGTAATACCCTCCTCAGCCCAAGTCGGTTGGCTTGTGTACCTGAGCTTTATTTAGATCAAAATTTTACAGCATAAGCCCTTGAATTCAGTCGAACAAAAGAAGTTGTTCCTTTTGGACAAACATTTATGTGCTGTGATTTGGGTCTTGCATTCTGAGTTGCTTCAATCAAACATGGAGATTTTATCTGATATGACTACCTGAGCTTAAAATTCAAATGCTGTGTGTTGCCACTACCACCAGCACCACCCTTGACTACAATGTTCTGCGCGTATCTTGATTCATTGTTTATGTCAAGATTAATGGTAAAATGTCTCCTTAATGACTGTTTTATACACTGGGCTTATTTTTGTGTTAGTATGGGGTCAATCACGCTGTGTCAGGATGAAATAATTCTTCGGCTCTCGAACATAATCAATAAATCGAAGGAGAACTGACTACCGCACGCGTATATTAGCTACCTATGACCCACTAATCGCAACCTACAATTTTGAATACATTTGGCGGGGCCATGACCAATAATTTTCACTATATTTGGTGGGGTGCGCCAGGCCCACGCAGCAGTGCAACGCACGGGCGACGCTCGCAGGCCCCAGCAGCGAGCTGCTGTTATGAACCTCCCCCCTCAAAAAATTAATTTAATATCATGTGGGCCGATGGCCCACGTATCAGATATTAAACTGATAAGAACAGATACTACACTTGATCTTAGCCAAAAGGCCGAGAAAGGTATGCATGCAACTTTGGCTTCCCTCTTTATTTATCGCATGTTGTTTTGGACATTCCCTCAAATACACCGATGTGGGACAACGGAGAGAAAACATGAATCTAAAACTGGGTTCTTCTTCTTCTTGGTACATGCCGATGGCCAAATATTTTGCTACTTCACCAAATGTAATACATATGGTGAATTAGGATTCGATTTAAGAACTTTTTTATTATGTTTTTTAATCTTTCAACCAAACTCTACAAATAGTTTATCAATTTGTTATTAAATATTGAAGTCAATAAAATTTTAACCTTATTAAAAAAAAAAATGGAAATAAAATAAAAAAAATACTTCTAAAAAATAAATTCTAATCTTAAAATATTTTTAATGAGACAATGTCACAAAACTTGTATTTTTACAGGTACTGATAGATATCAAATAAAATATATTCTTTATCTGTTATGGGACTTCCTATCTATAGATACTTTTAGATGTAGTTTTCTTCACTTTTTTTACATGATTTATACTCTAAATAAGTTACTCATCAAATTAAATTCATTCATTTTTTTTGTATTTATTTGAAATATGTTTTAATCATATCATCTTGTTCCTCTTTTATAAAAAGGAATATTCTTACCACAATTTTATTATGTTGGTACGGACACACACTTCATAATTCAACACGACGACTCTTTATGGTGGGTTGTATCCTATTGTTATATTATGCTTTCCTAATTTAAGGTCTAAACCATTATCGAGATGATTGTATATCTAATGGGTATTAAAAAATAATTGCTTTGCGGGGATATTTTTTAAATGATATTTTTAGCTTATGGTTAACCTGGTTTTGCGAGACAATTATGAGGTTGTTTTTACTTTAGTTAACCAAATTTTTTCATTGTTTGTTTTGTCATGTATGATAATTACTTTTTTTGTCAAACAAAATTGTTGGACAACAAAATATTCTAGATATTGATATTTTGAATTTGAAGCTAATGGGTACTGATACCCAATACCCATTAGAAGATCAATTCTTGTGGATTTGGGCCCCGATGCTATAGAGATCAAGTAGGCTTAAGAGGTCCAAGAGATCAAGACAGCCAAGTCAGCTCACGTGAAATAGTAGACTCAAAGTCCACTTGGACCCATGAGCTCAGGATGAGCTTCGGACATTATCAAATTTGGTGACTGGCCCTGTTATGCTACAAAAGTAATGATGGCATACAAAATACGCCAAATCACTGCGAATGTGACGCCACGAACAGTTAGCTAGTATGCACACAACCCCCATAACACAATAAACCCCCCTAACACAATTTTGATAAGAATTCTTACTGAGTTGTGCGTCGCTAGCAAAAAATTAGGGAAAGGCCATGGGTGGATCTTCTTGCTAGTCCACAGGCTGATGGGCTAGGTCGGTGGATTGGGTTTAGGCCAATTCGCCCTAGTGGGCTGCCTCTAATAGTGCGGCTTTTAAAGGGCTACCCCATGGGCCGCCATTTTGTTGGGCTCTTACATTGGTTTGTGAGCTTGGCTTTCGGGCAGGCCTAGTGTAATGATATCCATCAATATTATATGTATAAAATATATATGCAATTGTCATTTAGTATAACACATTTTATTCGGTACATAATTTTTTTTTTGTAACTTTTTTATAATTTTAAAGTAAACTATAATAAAATAAATTTTATTAATTAGCCTATTACAAATAAATATATTTATTAAATTTATAAAATAAAATTTTAATTAATAATTTTTATTACGTATTGAATAATTAAAAGTTTACAAGTGACTATTAATAAATATTAATTTATTAAAATATTTTATTTTTATCATAATAAGTGAATGTATTTTTTATTTTTTAAAAAATTAAAAAATAAAAGCTAATTTTCTAATAAATTAGGGCATTGGAGTCATATAATTTAGAACTTTAGTTATGTCATTTTCTGCTAAAATGTTGGCATTTATTTGGGTACAACATCTTCATGTCGGGCTAACGTGAAAAGGACTAATACTAACCATCCAACACAACCAACAAATTTCTCTTTCTTGTATTATATTCAACCGACACACTTTATTAAATATGAGATCAATTAAAATTAATTTTATTAAACAACTTTAACTACATAAAATTTATTTATTTATTGATTATTATATCTCACTTATTATTATAAAATTACTTAAATTTTGACTATTTTTATCAATAATAACTATATGAATATTTTAAATTTATTTGATTAAAAATAAAATTATTAATATAACTTAAAAATTTCTGAATCCATCCTACTTCATGTATTGGGATTGTTTTTGAAAGCTAAAATATTTTTGTTTGATTTAACAAAAAAATTGTTATAATAGAAAAATAAATTAAAAATAATATGCATTTTGAAAAAAAATATTTTAAATGCTAAAATTAATCGAAAAGATTTTATAAGGGGATATTTTTTTTTGGTAAGTAATTTAATAAGAAAAATCATATGCATTAAAAATTAGGAAAGTAGCTAAATATGGTTTTGTCAAATAGCTTCCATTACAGTGTGAAAGATCACAAATATGGGCAGAACGTGGCAGAGAAGGGGCAAAAGACGACGCAGAAACAGGGGAAAAAGACAAGTGAAAAAGATGGACAGTGAAGCAGATGGAAGAAAGCGCAAGGGAAAAAGTGCGACCGTTGTCCCCGAGTACGGCCAAGGGACCTCGCCTTTGTTGTGCCTGCGACCACTATGACCGCGATATATCAACTACATGCCAAATCTTTCTCCTATATCCTCCTCACCACTTCCACTTTCACCATTTTGTTTCCCCGCTTCACCACTTCCTTGTGAATGCGAAAAACTGTTTACGATCACTCTTTTCCATTTTGGCAGAACAGGTTGAAGAAATTATTGTCAAGCGTCAAGCGAAGTAAAACCCTTGAAAACAACTTTTCAGTACTGTTTTCTCTAACACTATTCACTATTGGGGCTTCTGTTGTTCTCAGGAGGTAATCCATCACTATTTTAAGAGCCAAGAGTCAGATTTCCGGCCAGTCAACCGTTCGTTGTTCCTCTTCCGTCTTCAGTGTGGGTATTTTGATTCGACGTATGATTTGGAGTATTTTCTTCGGGTACAAGTATTTGGTTTAAAATTAGGTTTTCTGACTTCCTTCTCAGTCTGGGACAGTTTCAACATGTGCTAATTCTGATTGGTTGTTGAATAATTGGATTTTTGTTGTGATTGTGGCCTTGTATTTGAGTGTGGGTTTTTGTCATATTTATTGATTTGGCCAAATTCTGAGATGATGTATTGAATTTTTTTGGGTGTTTTTCTCTTCAAGCGACACTCGGAATCGAGAAGAGATTCCCTTGGAATATGTCCAAAGTTTTCTCTGGGCTGCTGCTTCTGACTGAAATGTCTTTGACTCCTTTCTGTCTCCCCTTATTCTTTCTGGGTTATTTTGAGTTCACTGCTAGAAAATCTCAATTTATTTGCTGTGTCGTTCATTTTACTTGCTCTTTCTTTAATTATTTTGATGCGTGTATGATCTAGGCATTATTCTAGTACTCTGATTTAACCGTATGACTAGACTTGAAATCTATTGCAAGACTACTAGCCCTTTTCGACATTGATTATTTATTAAGATTCAACTTATTTTGTGGACTTGGTAGCTTACTTTTCGTTTTGCTGCGTCTAAATTGTTCATGAGGACCTTGGTGGCAAACAACAGAGAATCATAGATTTCAGCTACCTGCGAGCGTCACACTAGTTTGAGGGGCCTAGCGTTGCTTTCTAGGGAAATCCCCCTGAGCTAGTAAGATGGGAAAAACATGAAGAGCTGCTAGAGCCTGAGTTATGTAGAGTCTCTAGAAGCTTGCCTGATGCTAAGCTAGTCAGATCAGAAATAAGGAAGAGATGCCAAAGCTTGAGGTGTGCAGATTCTCTTGGAGCTATGATTAACCATAGAGGCTTTATGCCTAAAACAATGAGAGGATGGATAAATAAAAGTCCATGCAATAATGGCAGGATTATTGCACTTTGACATGGCAATTTCTTACTATCCTTCCATAATTTTTGTGATTCCCTTAATGAAGAACTTTATATTGGATTGCTATCCGGCTATGTGCTATTTGGAATGAAACCAGCGCTTTGTTGCCAGCTGATATGGTTATGTGCTCATATGTGCGTGTCCAGGCTTATTCGGGTCTGTCTGTTTGATTGTTGTTTCCCGTGCTTTATTATGAATGAGTTTGATGCCTTGGCTTTCATCTATTTTGCACAAACTATTATGAGTAGATGGCCTTCATAATTCAAACCTTCATTTGCTATCTGTATGCTTGAAAAGTGGGTTTTTGATGTCACAATTTAGTTCTTGAATGTATTTTTAGCTTCTTTATTGATAATGAATTGATAATTTAAAGCATTTGTAATTTCTAAAATGAATTCACCAGTTTTTAAATTGATTTAGCTGCTAATCACTTAAACTTAGAATTTTGCATTCTCGGATCTGTGGGTTAAAATAGGTGGGCCTACAAGTCGAGAGCTCTTTACTTTTCTCTAACTTTGAACCTTTCTCCAGGAAAAAAAAATGAACTTCGTTATAAAAGGGATGCATTGAATGATGAATTAGAGCATGTGGAATAATCAGCCCCCCTCCGTGCAAAATGTTTGGGTGGCATATTATCCCATGCATGGATTTCACTAAAAAAATAATTGTTTCTAGTTAAAACTCATTCTTGTTTTATTATGGGATGATCATCTCATGTGATGCCAAAAGGTTGCTGCTACTTCATGTATCGAATGTGCTTAGTGGTTACAGAAACTCTTGTATGGAAATGTCATTTTCAAAATGGTTTGAATCTTTCTTGGGAATGCAGCAACTTCTTTTGTTTGTAATGCAGAAGAATTATCTTTCCTATGGGGTAAATGAGCTCCTCTAGTAGTTGATACCTTAGTATGACTACTAAAATGCTAAAAGTATCTGGGAATTTTGGTGGACTGGATTATTTGATGACATATCAACATTATAATCAAGTGCAAAAGACATATTAATCAAAATCGTATATCATTTGGCCATATGTGACCTACTATTGCTGGAACATCCTATGTGATCATCCAAGTAGTTAGGTGTTATTCCCAATGGATTTTATGGAAAATGAGCAATTCTTTTGGTCAAAATATAGAATTTCGTTACTGGAATCATGATTATGATTGTTATTATTGATATCCACTTGAGGTGACATTTAAACATATTCTTTAGGAATACGACTATAGGAGGATCTGACAAAAGATTTACAATGAATCCACCTAGAGTCAAGCGTCTTGTGGGTAAATATGAGCTGGGGAGGACAATTGGCGAAGGAACATTTGCAAAAGTGAAGTTTGCACGAAATTCTGAAACTGGTGAACCAGCGGCTATCAAAATTATGGACAAAGACAAGGTTATTAAGCACAAGATGGCTGAACAGGTGTTCATTTGATTGCTTGGTCTTTGTAATTATATTATTTCTTCTTTTATTTCTGCTTTAATTGGTATATCTATTTTTAAATTGTAACCTTTCTCAAAAATCTTCCACATGCATCTTGTTATGGGACTGAAATTCAGCTGTTGAAAAATTTCAATACATCACGGGAAATATCATCCTCATAAAATATCTGCTTTTGTAATTTTTTCAATTATTAATAATAATGGAGTTGGTAGTTGTGAGATTATTAATGTTCTACAAGGAAACATTTTTTGGCAGATAAAGCGCGAAATAGCAACAATGAAACGAATAAAGCATCCAAATGTTGTATGCTTGTATGAGGTGTGCTCTCTCTCTAACACACACACATATGTTCCCAACCCCGAGGAGAAAAAAAAAAAATGCATACCACTACGTGTTTTTGGAGTATTGCGTCATGGCATCACATGGATGTTGTCGTCAAAATAATGAAAGAATAATTTATTGAGATCCTTGCCTGCCTTTGACATTTGTATTCAATTTCAGGTGATGGGAAGCAAGACAAAGATATTCATTGTCTTGGAGTATGTCATAGGAGGGGAGCTGTTTGACAAAATTGTGAGTTAATTCTGTGAAAAATGTATTTTTCTTGCAATTGACTCTCCAATTTATGCAGTGGGAATGCATGAGCCATGACCTAATATTTTTTTGTATTTTACTTGCAATTGACTTTCCAATTTATGCAGTGGTAATGCATGAGTCATGACTTACGTTCCCCCCTCCCCCATCTGAAAGTTCCAACTTCCATTGTTTGACAAAGATAGGCAAAGAATCTAAAGGCTACTTGTAAACTGCTGTATTTTCTGGGAATGTCCAACTATATTATCCGTTAATCATTGAGTGTTTGGTGCTGCTAGTATAATTGGACAAATCATGGTTCCCATAGCAATTTTAAGACCCACGATTTCAATCTGATTCTCTCATTTATCCTACAATTTTTGTATGTAATTTATAATATTTCCTATTGTCAAGGTACATCATGGTCGGATGAGAGAGGATGAAGCCCGAAGGTATTTCCAGCAGCTAATAAATGCTGTTGATTATTGCCATAGCAGGGGTGTATATCATAGAGATCTAAAGGTACTGAAGTTGCTTTTCTCCTTTTTAGGCAATCAAACTTTACTAAAAGGCATTGTTTGATCTTGACTTTCCTTCTTAATTTATGTGATAATATGTGCTATTCAGCCAGACATTCTGCTATTTGTTGCCAGGGAAAAAACAAATGCTTTGGTGCCATTTACTTTTCCTGACTTGTCGGTTTTCATGCTTCTTGTAGCCAGAAAATCTGCTGCTGGATGCCCATGGAAACCTCAAAGTTTCTGATTTTGGATTGAGTGTACTCTCCCAGCAAGTCAGGGTATAATTGGATTGATTTTTCTTCTGGATACCATGTTTAGATTTCACATCATTGTCTCACAATAATTTCATCCTAAGTTATACTTATCACATTGTGGCATGCGAATGAAATTGGTTACCAGCTTTAATGAGATGAACATGAGAGATACTTATACATGCCAATAGCTAATATCTTCAAGGGATTGAGTCCTGTGAGAAAAATATATAGGTCATTAGAGCTGAATTCAAATGCATTTAGAAGCAATTCACTATCAGCCGCCACTTCGGTCAATTAAGAACTCATTTGTTATCTGGTTAATTATGGATAGCCTAGTGGTGGGATGCTCATGTGGTCAGGCCAATGAGCTAGGTTTGAACTCCCATAGTTTCCCCCAAATTGTAAAAAAAATTAGTCTTGCTAGTTCCATTTGTTGAACAAACTAGGAACAATAAAATGCTTCAATCATTTTTTTACATCTTCCTAGTGTAGTTCTTTGTGTCAGGGAACTCAGACTGAAATTTAGCCTGAAGAAGGCAATTCTGGTGTGATGAAATATGTGAACGGAGAAATCTTGACAAGGTCAATATAAGAAAACTGCCGAACTAAAAGAAAAATCCAAGGATTACATGTGCATGGTGTAGAGAAAAATCCAAGGATTACATGTGCATGGTGTAGAGAAAAATTCCAAGGATTACATGTGCATGGTGTAGGGAAAGCACGTGCAATAACCCAAATGCTTGCCTGCTTAGTGATGTGAGGATTAAAAGAAAAATTGCATATCTTCATTAGAAAATTTAGTTATCTGTAGCAGACAATTGGTTCATCTTTTTATTAAGTTATAGATTTACTATATCTTTCAAAAGATCAGAATTTTGGTTTATCATAAGTTTGTGTGACAGGATGATGGCCTTCTCCACACGAGCTGTGGAACTCCAAACTACGTTGCTCCAGAGGTGCGAAGGACTGATTGATTGTCCTGTTTGCTTAATGTTTTTTTAACCACTTAGATGTTGTTCAGCCCATAAGTTTTTTTGGCTGTCTAGGTCCTTGATGATAAAGGATATGATGGGGCAACAGCAGACTTGTGGTCATGTGGAGTTATTCTATTTGTATTGCTTGCAGGTTACTTGCCCTTTGACGAACCTAATCTTATGAACCTGTATAAAAAAGTGAGCAATTTTAGTATTTTTCATTTACGCGGTTTACTATCTGATCTCTTCTCTGAATTAGATTTACTGTCTCAATATGCAGATCTCAGCTGCTGAATTTACCTGTCCCCCTTGGTTGTCCTTTGGGGCCAGGAAATTAATATCTCAAATCTTGGATCCAAACCCTTTGACTGTGAGCAATTATACTTTCTGATGCTGTATTTTGCACATTGACTTTGGGATTTTCTTTCTTTTCATCTGAAAGCTTTTATCATATTAACTGTATCTGCATTTGTTTTTTTTTTTTTTTTGGAGGGGGGGTGTAAGCTAAATCCTCTTCTTTTTATGTGCCTTTGCATTGCATTGTGAAGCAATTTTGTTTTTATGAAATTTTTGCATGTCAAGTATTCATCTTAGTGCGTGCAAGATGAAATGCCCAATTATTAAATACCCCTATCCAGTGTTGGGAAAGCAGATCATAAGTTCTATATTGGTGTGTCAGTTACTCTGCTTTGTTGAACCAAGTAACCGGACAGCATTGCACAACAAAAAAAGGGTTACTAAACAGAAGAAGAAACACTGGCAGAATGGAGTTTTGGACCCCTATGGAAGTGGTCTCAGCAGAGCTGTGAGCTTTATATCCAATAAATGGTGAAGAAAGCTCTTCTCCCACTATTGATTTGTTCTGATGAGCCTGAAACTTACTGTAACAAAGGCACCTCAAGGTTGTGGTATCGTAGTTTGATTAATGCCTTGAAGTTTGTAAACATGTCAACTGGAAGATTTTCTAAGCTTTCTTGTTCAAACTAATTTATGAAATCAGGTTTCCTCTCACTTTTGTTTTATTTATTATGTGTCCTAGGTTGTCACTACCATGGAATGACAAGTAACCTGTGTTATGATGTTATTTGTGGCATCCTAAAAACTACAATTTTAAAAATGGCCTGTTGTAGTTTCAGTGGTTTATGCCACCAGAAATGAGTATTTGCTTTTTAATTTTGGCCCCCTTGGACTATATGCAGTTGTCTTCCCTCCCCTGCCTCCACCCAAAAAAGGGAAAAAAATCATTATATTCAGGCAGGCAAGAACAATTTTGATTTTGTCATGTACATATCCATGTGTGTTACTTTTCATGAAGAAAGTTAAATTTTGTCAAGGCAGAACTATTTGTTTTCCAATATCACGGAAACACTGCCAATTTCAAATGCTAGGGGAGCCTGGATAGGCATCTAACTATATGCAAGTATGGACAAGATCAGTTAAAAGGTGGAAAATTTGTTGATATTTACCTCATATTCATGATGGTTATCCCAAATTCCAATGTATGAGACTAAAAGTTGAGTAAGGGATAGATGTGGGAAGTCACCGTTACATTGCAGAGAAGATATTTCTATAGTTCAACCCATTTTCTTCATGTAACAACACAGTAATCTTATGATTCCCCCAAGACTCGCTCTTTTCATAGCAAATTTGAAATAAAGAAATTCAAGCCAAAAGCAACGGTTTAATAAATGTGCACTTCATAGAATTCTATTTCATGAGTATGTTATTAGTCTTAGCTGTACTATTTCATTGACCATTTATAATTTGTGTTCCTTTCCCAGCGCATTACTATTCTGGAAATTTTGGAGGATGAATGGTTCAAAAAAGACTACACACCTCCTCTTTTTGATGAAAAAGAACATACAAGCTTGGATGATGTAGAAGCTGTCTTCCAGGACTCAGAAGTGAGTAGTGACAGATAAATGATTCTATATTGTTGCAGTACTGTACATTGTTCGGCCATGAAAGTAGGATCTGATATTGACTTACAAGAGCATGTTATGGGCATCTTGATAGGAACATCACGTGACAGAAAAGAGAGAACAACCAGCAGCCATGAACGCGTTTGAGTTGATTGCCATGTCGAAAGGACTCAACCTTGAAAATTTGTTTGATGCAGAGCAGGTTTTTCCCTGTTCTACTAATCTCTGATTCTGTTTACTTGGATACAAAAAATTGATTTGAGATCTAATTTCTTTTCCAAGGAAGTTAGGGTTACATGGAAACTTTTCCAATAGACAACAGTTTCTATAGTGGTCACTTTATTGAAAATCTTTAAGCCCAGTTTTGTTTTTTTCCTTCTTCGCATGTGTTTTCCTAATAAATAGTGATTGGAACAATAGTTGGGATTGTGAACTTATATTTCTGCTGCTAAAGAATTTCTTTCAGTAGTTTATTCCATACAAATTATTATTAGGATAAAGGATAGTCTCATAATTATACCTATGTAATTCTTAAATATGGGAGTTTAGTACTAAGTCTTTTTCCTCTATTTCTTTTGATTCTCTATACTTAACAAGGTATTAGAGCTAGGATTCCAATAGCCCTACCGAGGTGTCGCATCATAGTTGCTCACTGCTGCACCATCAGTGCTCACCGTTGACCATGTATGCGTAACCTCAACACCGGATAACCCCCAAATCACACGAGCCATAACTCCAGACTCCCCCTCTTATTTTTTTAGATCTATGGCACACCATATGCCTAATTGAAAATCTAACTACGCTACGATGGTCAACTCAGAGCGATGCATCTTAGCCTAGAAGCAGATCCTCCTGCGCTGCTGCATGCACCACCAATGGCTGCTTCTCTCCTGGCATGTATTTTCTCTTATTTATCGGATCAACAACAAATCACAAAGATAATTGAAAGAGTTTTTCTGTTCATGGATTTGTTTTTCTTATGAGTGTTTAGTTTGGTTTCTATTCCTATGATGTTTTTCGCATCATTTTTTTCATACACTTTTATCACATGTTAAGCCCTAAGAGTGGGATCATTTAACAATGAAAGTAGAGAATTGTTTCGTATTTGTTCAGTATTGGTTGCTGTCCCGTGATTGTTGAGAATTCACGAGACCACACGCATGTTCATTCTGTGTTGTGGGTGTTTTCTTTTGGATGTCTTCTTCAATCGACACTTCTAAGTCTCTTGTTAATATAACTAGTGATATGACAACATATGCTGTCACTCACACCTTTCAAGCATTCTGACTATTATCACAACCAAACCAAATGGCATGATTGGGCAATTACAGTTGAGATTTGATTTATTGATCAAGATTTGGAAGGTCATCTCTCTAATGAACTTATTGATGACTTATCTCCTACTAATAGTAAGTTGTAGAAGTGTGTTGTTGCACAGTTGTCGAGTTTTTGTGGCAGTTTATTGATAATGAATTACATGATCCATTTCGGGTTTGTCGATCGTGTCAGTCTATAAGGTCCATCATCCAAATTATGTATACCAGTGATGTTATTTGTATTTATAACGTGGTTAATGATTTGAATCGACTACAACTGGACGGTCATAGCTTGATGAGATTGTTTGGATAGATTAAACGTTTGATAATTAAGTTTAATGAGAATTTTCCATTGAGTATAGACATCCGCATAGCTATTTATCATTATACTCTGAGCTATTCCCTTTGAGTACATGACCATTCATGCTCAAATTTTGTGCAATGCCATGCTTCCTATCCTTATCAAGGCATTCTTTCATGTCATGCATGTTAGTCCTCATTCTAATTTAATATGATCTCTTATCGACCGTTTAGCTTTAGTGACACATTCATTGGACGCGGTAAGATTAGCTTTTGGGGAGGATGTAATACCCGGTTTCTGTTTGATTTGATTTAGTATTATCAGTTTGTTTTGGGTTAAATTTGATATATCGAAAATGGTTGTGTAATGTGAAATTTGAAAGATATTCAAAGGAAACAAATTGGTACTTGAGGCATGCCCGACGCGTGCTTGAGGGTGGATTCTAGATTGGGGAGTGCCTAAGGCGACGCTCGAGCACTGAGTCCCGTGGGGGTCGCGTTCGAGGCGCGTCCAAGGCGGCACTCATGCATAGAGAGGATTTGGTGTGGCGTTTGTGTGCCAATTTGGTTATATGAGGAGTAGTGCACAAGGAGGAGGAAGAGAGAGAAAGAGGTAGTTTGAAATATTCTTTTGACAGATCTGTTTAGTTGAAGGTTGAGGCAAGTATTCTTATGCATTATTCTTGATCTATTTATGTTCCTGGCTATTTTTGGAGATTTTAATGTACATGCATGTTAGTTTACTTATATTTTCTGCTTCCTTCGTGCATGCATGTCCCTTTTACTTGTTGTTTTGAGTTTTTGCTTCGGTTTTGCTAATATTTGATGATTTTGTTCATTTTGCGAAAAATGAGTAAATGTTTTGAAGTATCTTATTTATGTAAGAGTATATTTGTAAAAAAAAAGTCATGAAAACTTGTATATGGGCCGTGCATGTGGTATTCATGCATTGTGCTTCGGGTCGGGTTCTATCTTTGTTATATGATTTGATATGTGACCTTTCCCGAAGGGAAAGCTTTGTGATTTGACCTTCCCAAGTGGAGGTTTCGACCTTTTCCACCATATAGGAAAAGTTTTGTGATTTGTGATGTTCCCAGTTACGTTTTTATGAGAACTATCGTAAGGAATTGAACGGAATTGATATTTTTGAACGTCCTAATATATCAGACAGATTTGAAGAGTGCATCAATTCCGCAGATAGTAAAAGATAGTGGCTTCATTCATATCTATAGGAGATAGTACGTAGACGGCCTTGCCCATGGGCCTAAATAGTAGTAATATGGTTTAAGGTTATCAGAAATAAGTATAACCCTTCCTCAAATTAGCCTTTCAGTATTTAGTTCTCCGATTTGTGTTATGTTTTAGATTTTCGATATATTTTATTTGTGTTGATTTGTATGTGAGATTTTGTTTGAAATTCGTAGGTTTCACTCATAATTGGGATTCGGTTGATCTCGTATATTGAAAATTTTGGTTTTGTTTTAGATTATACTTTTGAGTACGAGATCACATTCGAACTTTCATTGGTTTGATTCATCGGACATTTGGACTTCGGCTTTTTATGGGTTTTTGTATATGTTTTAATTCCTTCGTTCTGCTTATGGACGGGTCACTTTATTATATATTATGTTTAGACACTTGTTGAGTATTCGGCTCACGTTTTTCATTGCTTCTTATTCCTTAGATTAGTGGACTTTGGATATGTTGCAGGGAGCTTGGATTCTTACTTGTTAGAAGTTTTGTCTATTTTGGTGAGTATTAGCCTGTTGTTCGGATTGTAATCGTATCAGTTGTATTTTGGGCATTGTTTGAGACGACAATCCTTAATGAGCACCGTATGTTGTCTCTATTGGGAGGAACCGTATTATTTGGATATTTGTGACCATTTTGGGCATAGATTGGCCATTTTGTTTATATTGTAAGTTGTCAATGGAGCTGGTCATAATTGTTTATCATCCGGACGAGTAGCTTTCGGGAGATCCTATGATGGTTAATAATATTATTGTTGTCATTTCAGGTTATGTGGAGATTTGTTATGTTCCGCCTGGGTTTGGATGTTGTAGGAGTTATTAGTGGATCATATTTTATGGTTTATTATGTTTGTTAATAATTATTAGAATCTGCTTTAATCCAAGGTCGTGACAGAGGATGATGGAGGATGATTTAGCGATAAAGGAAATGGTGGTCATACCACTCGATGTTATTTTTGTAACTAGTTAGGCCATGTACCTGACACTTGTTGGGTAAGACATGGTCAGCTACCTAGTGTAGCAAATGTAGCCCAACTTGTTTATGCGGAGATAATTTCTTATCTGTCACTGTAGTACCTTATGCAATGTCATGTTTGTAAATTGTTCTTTTACCTTTGCGAGTGGGATTAGGACCATTTGTCAAACCTCGTCAATCTATTTACAATATGTTCTTTCTCTATTCAAATTTTCATTTAACTTGTCATTTGTTAGCAAATGAACTGAACCACTTAACTATTTTGTAATTTTTTCTTCTGATTCTGTTATTGTCAGGATGTGAGGGTGTGTAGGAAGATTGGTTCCAAGTATGAATTCAAGAGCATGTATTACTTGGGCATCGAAGTTCCTACAACTTGTACTGCTTCACCATGCTTGAGCAAATATATAGTTTTCTTAGTTATCGATTTCTCCCTTCACTAAAGAAAATAATTCCGAGTTTTAGTCATATTTATTAAATTCTATATCAGCCCTGCCAGTTAGGAAAATATAGTTGTAGTCCTTTTGTGAGTCGTGCCAACAAATGGGCTTTTGCTCGTTCATGTTAGTCCATCCCGTTGTTTAGGGTCCTAGTCATATTATTTGGAAAACTAGTTGTCATTATTTTGTCACATTTATTAATGATTACTCATAAATAACTTTGTTATATTTAATGAAAAATCGTTCAGAATTGTTTATTATTATTTTTACCTTTTGTGTTGAATCTGTTCATAGTTCAGTATTTCCATTCAAATCTTACCCGTGATAATGCGAAAGAATATTTTTCTGCTCTATTCATTCATTCATGTCTACACAAGGTATCATCCATCAGTTTTCTTGTTCTCATTGTCCACAACAAAATGGGGTGACTAAGAAAAAGAATCGGCACATTATCAAAACTACACATACATTTCTTCTTTATATACACTCCTCTGACATTTTAGGATGATATGGTCCTTACTACCTGATGTTTGATTAATTGCATGCCTTCATGTGCTCCCATGACCTAATTCCGTTTTCTATTTTTTTTCCTGTGATTCTTTCTACTTGTTACTCCACAAGTGTTTGGATGCGTATGCTTTGTTCATAATATATCCGGGTTATGATGAATTATATCCATGTTCTCTTAAATGCATTTTTCTTGAGTATGTCAAACACCAAAAGAAGTATCAATATTATTTTCTTTAGTTACACAAATTCTTGTTTGTGCAGATGTAACATTGTTTGAGCCGTCTTGTACTTTTCTTCTCCTTTAGCTTATTATGATTCCGTGGTTGAGGCTCTTTTTCATCATGTTCCTCTATTTCCTCTTTTGGTTCCCTTGGCCCCTCTGCTACTCTGAAGGGTTCAACCAGATCCAAACCTGTAGAGAGCTCTTCTTGATTGAACAAACCAAATGTCCATGTGTATATATGGCTCTCTCATGCTCCTCCACAAGACATGCAGACATTTGATCACTGCAAGACATATTATACTCAAGTTTATGGTATTGATTATGGTGACACCTTTTCTCTAGTTGCCAAGATGTCTTCTATTCTTATTTTTTTAGCATTTGCTACTATGTATTACTAGCCCTTACACCAGATGGATCTCAAAAATGCCTTTTTGAATGGTGATTTGTAGGAGGAAGTTTATATGTTGCAAACATCCGAGATTGTTGCTCAAGGGAAATCTGACAATATTTGTCTTTTTAAAAAGCCTTTGTATTTCTTAAGGCAATTTTCTTGGGCATGGTTCAGTTGTTTTAGTATGGCTGTTTTACAAATTGGATTGAAACAGTGTGGTGTCGATTATTCAGTTTTTTTATTAACATTCATCAATAGGAAAACGTCTATGGCTAATTATCCATATGGATAATATAATTATCGCTGGAGAGGATGTGAAAGACATACGAAAGTTATTATTATTTTTTTGCAATAACAATTTCGGACAAAAGATTTAGGACTATTGAGATACTTCTTAGTGATTGAAGTTGTTAGATCAAAATAGGAGGTATTTGTTTTTTCAATGTAAGTATGCTTTTGACACCTTGAATTAAGCGGGGTATGTTAGGCTTTCGATTTTGTGACTTGTCGATAAATCTCAATATTAAGTTGTTACCTAATGAAGGAAGTTTGACACTAGATCCAAGACGATATGGAAGATTGGTTGATAAACTTGGCTATTTTATAGTAACTCGTACGGATATTTTTTTGTTGCAAGTGTAGTGAGTGAATTCTTAAACTTTTTACGGGACAGTTATTTGAGAGTTGTCATGCATACTCTTCAATATATCAAACAAGTTCCTGGCAAAGGGTTATTCTATGGAAATAGATGACATTTTAACATTATATATTATTCAGATGTTGATTGGGTAGGATCTCTAGTTGACCATCGTTCTTCACGTGTGTATTGTATATTCATAGGTGAAAATTTTATATCTTAGAAAAGCAAAAAGCAAGATGTGGTATCACGTTCTAGTGCAGAATCAAAGTATTGCTTGATGGTACCATATGTAAATTGTTATGGATAAAAGGAGATTTCATGGAGCTAGGAGTGGAGCTTCTTTACTGATAAAATTAATGTGTTATGATTAACCTGCTTTGCATATCGTATCAAAATCTGTATTGAATGAGCAGACTAAATATATTAAGATTAATTATTATTTTGTATGATTTTCCGCGAGTTCGGTCTGGGGGTTCGAAGAAGAGTCCATTGGCAAAGGAGATAGACACCTCATATGCTAGTTCAAGCGATCGATTTGCCGATTGATTCTCAAAGTCCTTAAGAGGTGCTAGAGTTAAATACATTTGTAATAATCTTGGCACATATGATTTATATACGCTAGCTTGAGGGCAGTTTTATTAGGGTAAATGATAGTATTATAATTATACTTACATAATTCTATAGATATGAGAATTTAGTGCTTATTGAGCACTAAGCATTTTCCTTATTTGTCTATTTCTCTTCCTTCTCTATACTTAACACAAATATAATACATGTCAAATATTTGTCTATTTCCAAGTTATCTGCTGGCATAAGATGTATACATATGTTAGAGGTTATGGCCCTATTTAGCATTAGGCCTTATGAGTCAATAGCATTACTATTGAGTTTGTTCCCATGAAATTGGATGAGACTTTCTTTTTCTTTAAGCCAATAACTTAGACTGAGAAATTTTCTGCTTTTGTCAAGGATCCTCTCTGCAGTTTTGAATTTGTCCACTTCTTAATGCCTGAAATTAGCTGGGAAACTACACAAATGGCCTCCCGCTGAATCATTTGAGTTTTCCATTTCTTTGTTGCATGGTTAAATTCATTACTGCAGGGTTTCAAGAGAGAGACAAGATTCACTTCTAAATGCCCACCAAATGAAATAATCAGAAAGATTGAAGCAGCAGCTAAGCCTCTTGGTTTTGATGTCCACAAGAAAAACTATAAGGTAAACAAGATTCATCTGACATGCTATACGAGGACTTGACTTTTTAGATAGAAAGAGTAGATAACTAGGCTATTAATACTAGATGTAAAACTAGCTTCTCATATATCCATGAATTAACATGACTCATGTCCTGTTATTTGTCTCTTCTTAGGACAGATAAGGAGATTACTGTTAATTTGATTATCAATTGTCCACATTGTTGTCAAGGATTAAATTCCTTGGTGTAATACTAGAATAATTTAACCATTGTAATATTTTTAATTAAGATGGTTATTTGCTGTATAGCGGGTGTAAGCATATGTGAGGTATATGAATTCTGTTGCTCCGTATGTATTCCTTGGAACAGCCGCTTTTTGGCAAGAACTGCCTTTTATTTTTCACCCTATTCCTTGGAAGTGGTATCCAGCATATACAATGAACAAATTAGTCAAAGTGATTGTATTTTTGCTCAGTTATCTGCCGCCAAAATCCAAGAACAACCATATATCCTCTTATAAAAACAGCATTTAGATAAGAAATTAAACGAAACAACATCTCAGGATGCATTATGACATTAAATTTGCTTATATTGGTTAATTTTAAGCCTTCTTTGTTATTGTGTTTACTATTGGTCGTCTTGAAAATTTGGAAGTGTCAGCCATTCAGTAGTTGGATGTATATCAACTGATTACCCTCGTCCCTTCTCAGATGAGGCTTGAAAATGTGAAAGCTGGGCGAAAGGGAAACCTTAATGTTGCTGCCGAGGTACATGAAAAACGAAAATCGAGATTGACACCATGACGAGATTCTCTTGAAGTTCTAAACTATATGCCTCTTAATTCATTTAGGTATTTCAAGTGGCACCATCTCTTCATCTTGTTGAAGTCCGGAAATCAAAGGGAGATACTCTCGAGTTCCACAAGGTACCCTTATTTCTTATTGATCTCTTGGTGAATTTTGATCACTGGTTCTTTTTCTAGAAGAAATCTGCTAAACAATGACCTAATGGTAATCCTTAACCTACCAGTGAGGAGAAAATCCTAGTAGTTTCCTCCATTGTTGTAGAAACAAGAATATTTTTACTTGCCTACTTAAACATCCACAGTGAATGAGCTGCCGTTCATCATCGTGTGAGGCCTTGTCTTTCTGAGCGGACCCCAAGTCTCAGCCACTAGATGAGCTGGCTTAATTGTGTTGCTAGACATTTATATAATATAATAAGATTGCAAAAGTATTATTCACATTAGGTAAACGAGGAATCATTTTTTTATGTTTGTCTCTAAAGTACAAAGAGTTCTATAGGTTATTAAATAGCTCTTCCTGAAAGGGTTTCTGCTTCCTTGTTGAATGTCCTGGCAAAAGAAAAAATTTCTTGGAACTGCAGATTATCCATTTTTAAACAAATATTACTATTTAACTCAACGAGAAATTTCTGGGTTGGTGTGTTTAAAAGAATATGAATTGGTCACCAGCTCCTAGCACCATCTATTTGGGAGGTGCACAGGGGTTGAGTTGGGTTAGAAGCATACATGGAGAAGTGATCTTGGACCCCAAACCAACTCGAGGAGTGTTTAAAACTAACCCATCCCAGGTCCATGATGATCGAGTTAGGTCGGGTCAGTTCAGTGTTCAACAACAAGCGTTTGACCCGTTAAAACATATCACCGTATCGTGTGAATATAACTCCACTAGTTGCCAACAATTATGGAATTTATGGACTACCGAACAGATATAGGCTAAGTCGAAACTAGTTAATCTGTGCATAAGTAATCTAGCCATGGCTGCATAAGTCAAAATAACCTTGCCATAGATTAATGAAGATACCCAGCATTCTCTGTTTATATAAAATGGGCAATTGGAAGTGGAAGATCAATTTATTTGATTCATTGCAAAGTTTGAAGTATGTTGTTATGCTAATATATCCCTGCATCTCTTGATTCTTACTGCAGTTTTATAAAAATCTGTCATCCTCCCTTGAGGATGTAGTCTGGAAGACCGACGATGACATGCGGGAATGAAGTGAGAAAGCCGTCTTGCTCCAGCCAAGCTCTTTCTTGTATGTCACTTTCCCTCTTCGATCATATTCCTGTGGCCGATCAAGGAGCTGTAGAACTAGATTTTCTTCGGAGTCTCGGGATGTGCACGTTTACAAGTCGAGGGTGTTTGACTTGTCCTTTGGGGACCCGAAAAGTTACTGGGACTTGGGTTTGGATTTGGATTGTTGAACTGTGGTCGAAAGCATTTGGTGAAAGTTTTTGGGTATTCTCATGTATTTTTAGGGCTGAAGCGTAGCTTTCAATTTTGCAGCTTGAGAATCATTCTTCTGTAAGTGGCAGATGTATTTTATCGACCGTTGGGAAATGAATAACAGCCATTTTGAAATATTTAACCAAACTACTTTGAAGATTAGAATTGGGAGGTCTTAAGCCTTTGTTCTCTTATTAATTTTATACAAAGGAAGAAAATTATGTCAAATTTATCATATTCTGATTTTTTGAAATATTCTGACGATACTCATGACAGGCTAGATAAATAACAATGCTCATAGATATTATATAATTTTAGGAGATATAGTTATTTTAGGGATAATTAGAAAACTTTTATTTACGTAATTAATATAAATATTATTTTTATTTGAAAAGTTTTATAAATGAAGGTAGCATTTATTCTACCATAATTGATGTTAAATAAAAAATTTATTCCATCTAATCAAACAAATGCTTATTTTAAATAAACTACATTGCACATTATCATTGTTTGGTTTTTGTATAATTTATTCAAAGTGGAAGGTTTTTGTTGAGAAAGTTGATAGAATGACAGTAAACTATGCGTATAATAAAGTATAGATGTCTCACATATTAAATAAATAATATTATCGCAAGTATATGTCACTCATTGCATGAATACTTGTTAAATTTTCACATACACATGTATAATATTGATATATATTTGGATATGAGTTTTGAACGGATTCAGATCCAACTACTCTTTGGGTCCGGTCACCGTCTTGTATGCTTGGAATCCTACACACCATAATAAACAACGAGAAATAAGAGAAAAATAGCGGGACTCGCTCTCCAATTTATCATATAATGCTTAAATCAGTAATTGACTTTCTAAATTTAAAAAAGATAAAAACAAAGGATGCAGAGATAATTCTGGGTGAGGGAGTTGAGGATGAGGATCAGAGGTGTAGTCGTGGAGAGTGGCTTTGATCGTAAAGTGTTTGTAAGGAGTAGCCTCTCTGAATACTAAGTTCGTTGAGAATTAGTAGCAGAAGAGATGGTAGAATGTTTGGATATTTGAGAGTTGGAAAGCTTTTACTAGTTTTAGTACGCAAGAGAGCGAGCCCATGGAGTTACTCTCTATGACCTTTTATAGCCGTGGGTTTTCGCCGCCTTCATTAGGTGGCGAGGCGAAATACCTGTCTTCTGGGAGGATCATTTCATTTCCTTGTGTGGATGTGGACGCCATTCTTAATTGCAACAGTTAGGAAGAAGGATTCTGTCATTCCGTGGAGATGTTGTATGCAATGACCGTTGAAGTTGCCGTTGTGAGTTGTGAGGTGATTTAAGTGTTTTCCTTTTGGGATGCGCTCTGATTCTTGAGGAATTTTCATTACAGAAAGGATTGCCATCTTTGAAGTTGCGGAGAATTAAGGCAGACAACTATTGAGTATAAAAAAGAGTGGTGGGCCGATTTCGATCTTGATTGCATTTGTTTTGGGCTGTGTCCGGCCTGCTTGGGACGTTTTTCTGGTCAACGGTAGTGTTAACTGTTTCACGGATAAATGGGTCGTTATACATTTTGGGTCACTTATTCTTTTGGGCCGGCGGCCTACAATGGTCATCCCCATTAAATATTAAATAATAAATTAGAAGATTATCTAAGAAAATACAATCTTATTAATGACTTATTATTTTATGTCTAGCATTATTATCATAAAAGATATAAAATTAACTAATTATTATTTTTTGATATCTGTACATCAAATATAAAATATGCTTTTCAACTGTCCATCTCATAATAAAAGAAGTAGAAGATTTGTCATTCTAATAAATAATAAAGGCCACTGGGCGAATGAATTATGATCATAGAAATCTAAAGATTGAAATTTTAATTATGAAAAATCATACAATATATGTAATAATTATTTATTAAATTATTTTGTTACTATAATAGAATAACATAAACTTTTAATGTATTGATCGATTTTTTTTTTAATTTTTTGAATACTTAGGAGATGCTTGTTTTGTTTTTGAAAGAAGGGAATGGATGATAGGGATTGCTTGCTAATGGGCCGAGAATCTGCCGCCCAACCATTTGGGCCCACCACAACACCTCACTCTCACACACACACACACACACACACACACACTCTCTCTCTCTCTCTCTCTTCATCATGCCCGATATTGTGAGCTAGGTCAACTCTGTTCCCTTCCTTGGTCGTCGTAACCTTTTTTATCATCAGTAGAATGGCCGATCAGTTGACAGACGGGGAGATCGCCGAATTCAAGGTGGAGTTTAGCCTCTCCGATAAGGACGGCGATGGTCTGATTTCGTTTTCTTCATGTTTTCGTGTGCTTGTTTGTATTTTTCGATTATATGTTCAATTTCATGAATCGGCTACGATGGTTTATTTTTTTTATTTGCTTGTCATGTTTGATATTTTCACTTCAGACCTGACTGTGTACTATGCCTGTTATTTCCCCTCTTTTCTTTTCTTTTTTAATTCTCACCCCCCATTTTGTGTTGTTTTATTGATATGTCTGCTGTAAAAGATTATGCCCTTTTTCATGATTACGCTTTTTTTTTTCTTTTGTATCATATTGTGGGTTCGATTTGAAAATACATGGATTTAATCTCTCTGGTCAAGGGGCACAAACAGATGGCTTACAATAATATGTGTGATGACCTGGGCTTGTTTTTGTAAAAATCTGGGAATCGGATTCTTCTGATTTTCTTGGACTATGAAAAGGAATTTTTTATGGTTATTAATATTTTTCCTGATTGGTTACCTGAATGTATACATTTTTCTGTTGGGAACTTGAGCCTCTAAATCTTTAAAGGGAGCATCTTCATGCTTTGTCCATCGCTGTCCTTTTCTGATAGGAAAGTTGTTGGGAACGAGTCATGTATGCTCTACTTTATTGTCAATAATGCTGATCATTAGGATTCTTTGAGCTTTTAAAGGAAACCACCCTTTCAAGCACACTTGTTATTGGAGACAAAAAAGAGTTTCTTATACTGTCTGTGCATCTAAATTGACAGTGGGAAGGAATCCCTTTGACGAAATGTGGTCAATTCATTTGAAGAATAATCATGTCGTCTTTATGTTCACCTTAGCATGAATTATGCTTTTCGCTTATGTCCACATGGATGATGGCTGCTGTAATACCCCACTATTTTAACTTGAATTATTAAATAAATTTAATAATAAATAATAATATAATTTTTAATATTAATAAATATTGTTAATATTTATGGTATT
>JAOVVI020000332.1:2875-34347 GCA_028571085.2 Nepenthes alata
GTCATCCTTTACAGGCGCATCGCACGGTTAATTGACCCCAACTTTTCAGTAGAGTATCTTGACCGATCAAATCTTTCCGTCCAGCATCGTAAGAGCCTCATGGGGTGGCCCCGGGGTGGTCAAGGGCCACCACTGCCTCCTCCTCAGAGCTTTGCACCTCCATTGTTTTTGTACTCATTGCTTTTGAAGTTAATGTAATTATGAAAGCAGATAATCAATAAAATGGATATTTTAATGATATTATATGTTTTTGCCTTTGTTGTTATTTTCAATTCCTTGTTGTTGTGTTGATCGGCCAACTTTGTGTACCACACGCAAGTTAGTCATCCGCCTTTCTTAAGACGTTATTGGTGCTGTGTCAGGCTTGTTCAATACTCAGGCGTGAGTAGAGGCTTGATGGCACTGCTCAAGTATGGACCTAAATATCCATCTTTCGGGAGGAGTGCTTTGCTCCTGTCGATCGTCGTTGGCTGACCACACTTTCTCATTGTGTAGGAGGTCGTCACGTATGTTGTTTAAGCTCCCTAAGATTTTGACCGCGAACGAGCCACTTGGATGACCAAGATTTAATTCGACCGTCAGTAGGCCACCTGGATTACCAGGGTTTAAATACGACCGCTCATGGGCCGCTTGGATGACCAGAGTTTAGATACGACTACTCATTGGCTGCCTGAATAATAAGAGTTTAGATAGGACCGCTCATGTGTCGCTTGGATGATCAGAATTTAATAATTAACGGGTAAATACCTGCCCGATTTAGAGGTGGTTTAGGTCATTTATGTTATCGTGCAAACATACAAAGCAAGCATACAAAACTACATACATATATATGAAGCCAAAAAGGGAAGAAAACGCAGCTCAGTATAAAGGAAAAGGTACTTATTTTATTAATTGGGAATAGTACATACATTTACAAGAACAAACATGAATGACTTACTTGAACCATTATTGGTAGTAGCGTTTGAGATGGATCGCGTTCCACATCTGTGAAACCAACTTGCCGTTCTGAGTTTGGAGTTTGAATACCCCATTTCGTAGAACGGATGAAACTAGGAAAGGCCCTTCCAATTCGGTAAGAGTTTATTCTGGTTGGTGGTCTTACCTGTAACCTCGATACTACGCAAGACAAAGTCCCCAACTTCAAATTATTGTACTATTACCTTCTTATTGTAATAGCGGGTGATTCATTGTTGGTAGGCCGTCATCCGCATCCTGGCAGCATTGCGGGCCTCCTCCAACAAGTTTAGATGTTCCTTGAGTTTTTGGGAGTTACCTTATGGATCGAAGGACTCGACCCTGAGACTTAAAAGCCCAATCTCAATTGGAATTATCGCTTCAGTCCCGTTGCAAAGACTGAAGGGTGTCTCACGAGTTGGTTCTTTTGGAGTTATCCGATAAGACCATAGGACGGAGGGTAACTCATCGACCAAGGGGCCCCCTGCTTCCTCAAATTTGGTCTTTAGACCGTGAAGTAGCATATGGTTAGTGACCTCCACCTGTCTGTTCGCTTATGGGTACGTCATCTAAGTGTGAACCAATCTGATAAACAAGGTTGGCACAATACTTAGTGAAATATTTTCCTAAAAATTAGGTTCCGTTATCAATCACGATGACCTCAAAAATGCCAAATCTTCTGATAATACTCTAGCGGACGAACTCTAAGGCATTGTACTCAGTAATTTTGGCTAGCGGGGTGACTTCAACCCACATGGTGAAGTAGTTAATACCCGTGATGATGAACTTCCTTTCCCCTGTTGCAATAAAAAATGGGCCGAGAATGTTAAGCCCCTATTGCGCGAAAGGCCAAGGAGCTTGGAGAGACCACAGCTCGGTGGGTGGCTGGTGATGAAGATTATCATGGAGCTGGCAATTCTCATACTTCTTCACAATCTCGAGTGCATTCTTCTTCATTGTCAGCGAGTTGTAACCCTGACATATGATTTTAAATGCTAAGTTTTTATTGCCAATGTATAATTTGTATATCCCAAGGTGGATTTCACCTAAGACTTAGTTAGCCTTCTAAGGAGTGAGGCACCAGAGGTACAGAGTCGGGTAATCATGGTGATATAGTTATCCATCGACTACAGTGTATCAACCGGCCGTCTTCTTGATCCACTTGGATTCGTTCGCGTCTCTTGGGAGCGCTCCATCCACGAGGTACTTATGGTATGGCGTCATCCAGTTCTCTGTGTCGGAGATTTACATGGCTTCCTATTCCTCAATGTTGGGAGTGCTCAAGACTTTTTGCATGTCCCTCGAGTACTGTTCTGGGTTCTCGGCCGCCGCTGTTCTCACAAACTGGTTGGCCTTCCAATTGTCAGTTCTAGGAATACAGACCAAGGTCACCTTGTCGAATATTCGGATGTTATCCTTCACCTTGGCGAAGTATTTGGCCAAGTGAGGGTTACATGCTTCGAAATTTTCGTTAACCTGGTTGATGACCGACTCAGAGTTGTTGTAGACGATTAGTCGCCTAGCTAAACACTCTTTGGCTAGTCGTAACCCGGTTAATAGGGCTTCGTACTTGGCAATATTGTTGGTGGCCGGGAAGTCGAGCCTAAAAGAGTACTTCACCTCAAACCCATTAGAAGTCCTTGGGACCACTCTGGCACTGCTATCTAAATTCGTAGATGATCTGTTTACGTTGAGGACCCATTCTGACTCTCCCCCGTGCTATTTTGCAACCTCAGTGGGCTGTTCATCGGAGATTAGTATCGTGGTCTCGATGATGAAGTTGACTAGAGCCTGACATTCGATGGCCACTCTCGGTCAAAATTCGATGTCAAAGTCTCTCAATTTGATAGCCCACTTTACCAGCTGTCTAGAAATATCAGGCTTCTGGAGAATGCTCTTCAGAGGCTGGTCGGTTAGAACGATCACGTGATGAGCCTGAAAGTAAGGTCTCAATTTTCGGGCTGAAAAGACGAGCGCCAAGGCTTATTTTTCTACGCGTGGGTAACGCGTCTTTGAGCCGATCAACGTCTTGCTCACATAATAGATCGGCCGTTGAGAGTCGGAGTCCTAGCGTATGATGACGGAACTAAGAGCCACTTTTGACACCGCCAGGTAGAGGATAGCTCCTCTTTATCATTGGGTGACGTCAGCAACAGTGGATTGGCCAGGTACTGCTTCAACTCGTCGAAGGTTGTCTGGCATTCTGTCATCCATCAGAACCCGTTTGCTTTTGCCCCTCTTAAACCCTTAAACAAAGGCTGGTACCTGTCCCCCAACTTAGCCAAGAAGTGGAACAGGGCTGTTTACTGTCTTGTTAACCACTGGACGTCTTAGACACTTCATGGCAGAGTCATTTCTATGAGGGTTTTGATCTTCTCTAGGTTCGCCTTGATCCCTCGTTGAGAGACGATGAACCCCAAGAATTTTCCTGAGGATACTCCGAAGACGCACTTAGCTGGGTTCAGCTTTATTTTGGTGCATGCGAAGTATCTCGAAGGACTCGGCCAGGTCGCGAATATGGTCGCTAGTGGTCTTACTCTTGATGAGCATGTCGTCGACATACACCTCTATATTGTAACCGATCTGCTTTTCGAACATTTTATTCATGAGCCACTAGTAAGTGGTTCCTGCGTTTTTCAAACCAAAAGGTATCACTTTATAACAATAAGTACCTTAATCCGTCTTAAACGAGGTATACTCCTCGTCCTCTGAGCTCATCCGGATCTGGTTGTAACCTGAGTATGCGTCCATGAAGCTCAGCAGCTCATGTCCAGATGTGGAGTCCACCTACAGGTCGATCCTGGGTGAAGGAAAGATGTCTCTTGGGTAGACTTTGTTAACGTCGGTAAAGTCGATGCACATTCGCCATTTCCTGTTACTTTTCTTTACGAGGACGACGTTGGAGAGCCAATCCGGGTATTGAACTTCTCTAATCAAGCCAGCGTCTAGTAATTTTTTTACTTCCTCCCGAATAGCAATCATTCTCCATAGAGTGGTTCCTCTGCTTCTACCTAACGGGCTTACAGTCGGGATCGAGACCCAACTTACAAATTATTACTCCGGCTAAAATTCCAGGCATATCAGCGGGGTCCACGCGAAGACTTCTGCATTCTGTCGTAAGAACGTGATCAGCTTATCTCGTAGTGTCCCGATGAGTGAGCCCATGATCTGTACGCACTTCTCCGAATCCTCTGGGTTCAGTGGGATTAGATTGGTTGCCTCACCAAACTACGCTTGCTGCAAAGTTGCTTGTCTCGATGGTTAAGTTTTCCTACCGCCATGGTGCTACCACTTGGGGTGACTGAGATATGAGGCATGTCCGTCCAATAATTTAGTCACCCAACACTTCTCCTACACCGCAGGTTGTCGGGTATTTCATCGTGAGATGTAGTATCAAAGTAATAGCTCCGAACGCTGTTAGGCACGGGCAGCCTAAAATAGCGTAGTAGACGGAGGGTAGGTTAATGATTAAGAAGGTGAGTGTACGACTCGCCTTTCTTGGGCATGTATCTAAGGTGACCTCCAACTGTATCATCCCTTGGACGGGTACTTGTTTATTGTGAGGCCATAAAGCGGGCATTTGACAGGTTTTAATTGACTCTTTTTTAAACTGAGTTTAAAAAATACATCGAGGTAAAGTGAATCACGATAACTTTCATTATTAAGGAAGACTTGTTTCAGTTGGTAATTGATGCTACCATTCGAAACGAGTGCGGATACAACAAGGGGAGTTGAATGGGGGGAGATTACATGTTCCAAGTCATCGTCGCTAAAGCTAATAACATTGCCTTTAGTGCGCTGCCTCTTCTACCCAATCTGTTGTTCCTTGCTATCCGTCGGAGTCTTGACCGGCCGAATTGTAATCATATTGACCACTCCTACCGCGACCCAATTTTACAGTTGAGAAGGATTTGGTCCTTCTCCGTCCGAGGTTCCAGAGTTCTAGCTAGGGTTCTTGATGAACCTGGTGAGGTGGCCCCTCCTGCTCAACTCCTCGATCTCCCGCTGAAGAGTCTTGCAATCCTTTGTGGAGAGTTCAGAATATCGATGAAAATCAGAGTACTTGGCTGGATTTCCTCCATCCACTTTTTAAAGTAGTTTCGGCCACTTAAGGAAGTTTTTTTCATAGATTTACATGAGAACGTTCGAACGTGTGTCGATCAAGGGCATCAGGTTGATCGGCTCGTAGCCCATTCACTCTAGTGGTCTGGTCCTGTGGTCCTTTTTGCGGGAGTGGTCGCCACCGTTGTTCTTCTTCTTTCCCTCAGTTGGGAAAGAGCAAGGTTGTTCAGTATACTCGGGACATTTAGCCTCGTTGGCTTCTTCTACTGATGCGTAGACACTAGTGATAGACTCCACTTCCCAAAAGATTTGCAGATTCTTGTGCGCCAGGTGTCTAACGAAGTCTCCATGTGTGAGCGCTGAGTTAAAACTGTCAAGATTTATCTCCTTCGTGAACCTGGGGATCCTTCTGGCTTCTGTCACGAAGCGATCTAGAAATTTTTACAGATTCTCTCCCTTCATTTACTTTATGTAGGAGAGATGTCAAGGCTGCTTCTTTTCTTGACGGTTGGAGGCGTATTGCGCCAAGAAAAGATCAGTTAGCTCCCTGAAGCTCCGGATCGACTCTAAGGGGAGGTGATGAAACTAGATACGAGCATATCCTTTCAACATAAGTGAAAAGTAGCGACACATTACTATGCCCTCCAACCCTTGTAGACTCAGATGGGTGCGAAAATAATTGAGGTGATCTACGGGATCAGCACTCTCATCTTATGAGTCAACAGTTGGCATCTTGAACTAAGCCGACGTAGGACAGTTCAGGATCTCCGTCGTAAAAGGAGATATGTCCAAGAATACGTGGTTCCAGATCTTCTCCAATCTTGGGCCTACTTGAGTGGCATTGCCTGCTCTTTTGGAGTTGAGATATGTCCTTAACTCCATTTTTTCTTTGGGGTAGTGCGTAGCCGGCCGGCTATTGCCACCATTTGATCTAGCAACCTAGGAGGCTCCCTCTTAAGCCTAGGGTCTGGTCTCTGTCCGAGAATATTGGAGGTTTCTTTATTCTGGACTTTCCTCTGAAGTCATGTTGTTCGATCGCTCTTCAAGCCTTGGACGACTTTGAGCATGTGAGGCCATCGAAGCCTGAGTGTTAGCCTGCCTCTTGGCCGGCTTCTTCTTTTTCTGGCCTCCTCTCTTGGAGGCCGGTGCAAGAACTGTTGTGCGTTAGAGTGAGAAGTGGCTTTGAGACGGAAGACTGAATCCCAATAAATGCGCTCGGTTGGAGAATGACTTTGAGACAGAGTATTGAGTTCTGATAAGTATACTCGATTGGGAAGTAGCTATGAGATAGCGAATTGGGCTCCTTTGGTGCGCTCTGTTGAGGAGCGACTTTGAGACAAAGGGTTAAGTCCCAATGAGTGCACTCAATTTGGGAGCAATTTTGAGATAAAAAATTAAGCTCCGATGAGTGCTACTCTAGAGTCGAGGCAAAGAGAGCCTTCATTTTCTTTGCTTTTTCCTTTTTTTTTGGAAAGAAATCCCCTTGTCCACTTGAGAAAGAGGGCATTTGCATAGTGCATACTAGCTAGCTGTCGATAGGGTGTTGGTGGTAATGCGACTCTCGGGCGTCCTAGGAAAATCGCCTTTTGTTTTTTTTTTGGCGCTTTTTCAAGTTACTAGGGTTTGTCGGACTAGTGGTTATGGCGTGATAGATTGATAGTAATTACGTAATAGACTGATGGTCATACGAGTTTTTTTACTGAATAGAAATTGCTAGGTGGACAGTTAAGTCCCACTAATAGGTCAATATAAAGAACGACTTCTCTGGCTTATACTCTACCGAATCAATGTCAGGTCATGTTGCCTGGATTCTAGGCTGCATAGGCTCTTTAATAGACTGTTATTGCTTCCGGGGCAGTCTGCTCCATAGGCTTATTCTCAGTCAGTTTATAGGTTATTAGACCCATTAATATATATATATGAACAAATAAAAACACGTTAATTTATATATACGGCGTTGGATCTGAAGTCCTGGCCCGCCGGATCAAACTTGCCCAGCCCGGATGACCGCCGTCAATGCCAGACTGTCAGCTGGCGGCAAGAGCCACTTCAGATGGCAACGATAAGGTAAAAAGAAGACATCAAGAAGAGCGTATGCCTTTGTTTTGGGGGACATTTCCAATTCCATGGATGTCCTCCTATGCTTCAATGCAGCCCGTGTGTCTTCTCCCATCTGTTTTTCCGCCATTAAATTGAAGCTCAATTTCAGCTTCCGTTCTACTGCATCCCAGGTATTCTCTGCCTTGCCCTCCCTTGTCATCCAAATCGAAATTTATCGTCAATCTTCATCGGATGTACACTGTATTTGATTTACTTTTCTTAATAAGTAAAATTGTATAAAAAGCTTGAAACAGTGAGTGAAACAGTTGGTAGATGATGAATTATGGGAAGCAAAACTATGTGAACTTATAAATCTGTCTACTTATTTATTTATTTATTTTGTTTAAATATGATTTCGGAGCTTTGGTCTCAAAGTTGATAGAAGAATTTCTAAAATTTGGGGAAATTTTTTTAAAAAATTGAAGTTGACAATGTGAAAACATAATTCATTTCATTGAGTTTTATGGTTTTATTCTTTTGCGCATTTTTTGTTTTAAATGGTTTTCCTCATTAAAATTTTAACAGAACAAAGAAGTTGTTGCAATTCTTTGATTTATTCTTATTTACCTTCTTCCACAGCAGTCATCCTCAAGCTTTGAATATTGAATTTACAATGATGTTCTATTACGGGCACTTGCTTTTGCTGCAGGCCAATTTTATCGTCTTGTAATGCTATTGTTTTTTCCCCTTTATTGGTCAAATTTATTGCTCTGAGGTTGGTATCCTGACCATTATCGAAAAGTATGATCTGATTTTATACTTTCATCTCTTTTACTTGACAATGTGATCCAGATGGTCGACTTATGAATGATATGAACGCTTTTATGATTTTATGAGAGAGGCTGACGGGGATAGAAAACATTTCAATGCAATAGCAAGTAAAATTCATGAACTCAATACAATTTTTGGCAGATTCAAAGTCTATTTGGGCTCCTGAAAGGGAAAACTGCAAAACTATGTTATAGTTGCTGCATGATTTATATGATCTTATGATTTCTATTCCACTATCCAATGTGGATCGAAGTATGTGGTACTGGTGAGGATTTCCCTCTGAATTCGAATTGCCAGTATATTGCACTCTTTGAGAGCTAATGTCTACCTTCTATTAGGAGACTGCCTCGACTAGCATTACTCTCTGAAACAGGATGGATTATATCTTCTAATTGATGCTTCTGAAATTGATGAGCTGCATGGATCGATTCATTTCTACTTCCATTTCTTGTCACTCCATTATTCCAGTCTATTTTACTGACACAGAGAGGCTGTTAATGCTGAAGCGATTTTAATTACACTAATTACTAAATGAAAAGAGCATGGACAAACTGTTAACATCTGCAAATTGAGAGGCAATGCATATTTAGAGTTTTTCTGTCACAAATTCTTATGATATTATAGGATTTAGTGGTGCAGCTGCATGAGACTTGGATAAGTCTATTTGATATCTCCTCACTTGTTGAGGTGTCAACTTTGATATTTGTGGCGATCTTCTTACCAGTTTGTGTAATCTGAATTATTTTTATGCAATATCTCATGCAAAGTTGACTGAATTTTATATGCTCACTCACCTACATTATTTAAAGTTCTTGGTATCTCAGTATCTCTTTGGCCTTTACACCAAGAAACTCAAATGCATACGAATCATCTCCATTGATTAAATTAACAGTTCTGATAACAGGTTTGGTGTTCAGATATTGTTATCTGAAGGATTTTTCTTTAATTATGAAATGCTATATTTGGAAATTAGTGCTTCTGAAGCATAAATAATATAAAATTTCCAAATAATATGCAGCCATGGCCATGTTTCTGACAGCATTCTATATGGTTTCCTTCTCTCCGAGGAGCCTGGTTTTCTTCTCTCATATAATTTGAATCTTTTATAGGTGCTGTCATGGGATTATGCTCTAGTAAGAACAGTGGAAGCTCAACTATGGAGACCCTCAGTTTCTAAGTCCAAACATGTCAGCTACAACCTCACTGGCAGTTCATTTCTCTGGCCAATGCATAGACCCCATAAAAGATCCTCACCCTGTAGTCTTTTGTTTCTGGCTACTTGGGGACTTAAGAATTATAGTGCCATCTTTTGTAGAACAGTTAATAATACAGACAAACTCGGCTATCGCGTCTCTGTTCTCTTTGTCCTTTTGGTTGTTGGAGTGATGCTGCTCATGACAGTTTCTTTTTCCGTTAGCAGGAGTTCATCCTGTAAGTTTAATGTGTTTTGATGTTAGAAAAATATATTCAGATTATAAAAGAGAATGATCTATGTATAATTGGGATCATGCTGTAATGTTTTGCAGTGGCCCTCTCAGAAGAGAATCTCCTTTTCCTAGAGGCATGGAGAACAATTGATCGTGCATATGTTGACAAGACTTTTAATGGCCAAAGTTGGTTTCGTTACCGAGAGAATGCTTTGCGCAATGAACCAATGAACACAAGAATGGAGACATGTATGGGACTCTTTGTTTCCTGTACTTTGTAATGGCTGCAGTTGTTTTTGCCTGTTGCCTTAAACAAGACAAATGTCAGAAGAGGATTCACATAGTGTCTTGGTTTCTCGTTATCTTCCTGAATGTCCATCATTGCCCGAAAAAAAACCAATAAAAACAAGTAACTAAAGTAAGTGCTTGAAATTTCAATATGTATGGCTATGAGGATGATGTCTATTGGATGATCCTCACTTGATTTTTGAAACCTGATTCATGAATTCTTATGTATTTTTTTGTTTCGTTTTTATAGATATGGCTATAAGAAAGATGCTGGCTACACTGAATGATCCTTTCACTCGATTTTTGGAGCCTGAAAAATTTAGAAGTTTGCGGGTAAGAGGCTGATTTTTCTCTCCATGTTACATTGTTGCAGGACAGTAAATATTCTGACAAGCATAAATTAGTTTGAAGTGAATTTTTTTGTAGTTTGTTGAGCTTTTGGTAGCTCTGAGCCCAACTAAGAATTTATATATCTTCATTTGAAGGCAGTCTGGAACACAAGGTTCTCTTACAGGTGTAGGGTTGTCAATTGGCTACCCTGTAGGGCTTGATGGCTCATCTGCTGGACTTCTTGTTATCTCAGCTGCTCCAGGGGGTCCAGCAAGTAGGGCTGGCATTTTTTCAGGAGATATAATTTTGGCGATTGATGATACAAGCACAGAGAGCATGGGCATATATGAAGCAGCGGAACGCTTGCAGTAACTCTCTGATATCTCTTTCTTTCCTATGGATAAAAATATCAATATCTATATTGATTATGACCATATTGGTATCGGATAATACTTATTGGTATCGGTCATAGCCGTATCAATATAGACATATCATACCATACAAATTAGTATTATATATATTGGAAGGAAAAAACTCTAAGAACCAAAAGCTGATAGGGCTGTGTCAGTTGATATTCTTCATATTGGTCGATATATTGTGATATATATTGATATAGTAATATATCGTAATATTGTTGTGGTATCAAAAAATATCAGTATTGGGGAACCGATACTGATACATATTAGCTAATATTTGCATCTATCCAACCTTCATAACTGGCAAACACTTGTCTCTCTTGGCTTTGTCTTTGCACTTGCACTGACATCAACAACAACAAAGTTTTTGATATGAGCCTCTTGCAGCTGCTGACTTTATCAATCACTTTGCTCTTCATTAGATGAATCTTTGAGCCAAGATATCCTCCCATGTCGATTAACCTTGGTGCATCAATGATTTTCATGCCTGACACCTTTAAGCTTTAGGAGAAACTTTTGAACATTTACTAGAAAATATCTATTGGGTAAAAAAGTAGCGATGCCTTTCATTCGCATCATATGACTCTTCATGATGGAACTAGTATATCATTGTGGAGTGTTTGTGCCTTTGACTTCTTTGTCCTTGGCTAAGGGTGTGCATGAGAAGGTGAAGAGTTGATTCTCATTGATATTTCCATGCTACTTTTGTTTTTGCTCCATGACATTGTCGAAACAAGTATCTCATAGCTGTTTTTACAAATTTCTGTGACTTTTTTTTTAAAAAATGTTTGGTGTAGATGACTGTTGAACACATGCAGCTATTGTATGAATAGTGGTTGTATACTTATGTACTATAATTATTTTAGTGGCATAGAATTGGATGCTAGACTATTAATTTTCTTTTTTCACCATTTTGATTTGTATGGTACAATTGTTGTTTTGAAAATATAATGCAGCTGCACGTTTAAAAATAAATTAAGATTTGTATTTAAATTGATAATTAAAACGTACTGGGACAAATGTGGGGAATCACTCACCCTATAAAGCGAATCCACCTTTGGTAGTTGACTTAGGAAATCTTTCATTTAAAGGTTGGGAATCACTCACCAATAAGAAGACTTACTATTCTTCTCTTAAGGAGATAAACTAACTTAAAAAATTTGATTACTATTCAACCTGCCTAAATCTAGAGCTTGGGCTTCTTTAGATAGAAAAATAAGAAACAAAATATTAGAGAGAGTCCATTAGCACAGCTGCTCTAGGAGCATCACTAATTATGTTGTTTCTGTTGCACCTTGGAAGAAAATGAGCATCGGTGATGCTTCTTGGAATTTACAGCTGCCTTATAACTACTCCTTGGAACATTAACAAAAGTACAAGTGAGCATGGGGTTCAGCCTTGTTGTTTTGGAATACCCGAGTACTTGACCCCTCCTGCATCATGCTCTTCCTCTTTGAAAGAACTCATCCTTGAGTTTAAAAGCATTATGCTGTGCCATAATTTCAAAGGCAGCTGTTGAAGACCTCTTGATTTGGGCTTATGTTTCCACCGATCAAAGTATTGGAGGTATGTACTTTTATGAGCGTTGATGATTTAGTACTTAATTTTGGCAAAATGGTTGGATATATTTGGTAAATTGAGTTTCGAAACCTGTTTAATAGTTGGTTGGTTGCCCCTCTCGGGAATTTGTGTGCTGAGGAATCTACCGGACTTTTCTGTAGTGCTGTTTTCTTTGAGTTGGATGTGGTGTTTTATCATCATTACTTTATTGGTGTTTATTGAAATCACATCAAGTGGGATGGTGCTAAATCTCAAAGTAAAAATGGTGTTTAGCATCTTTCATCATTGGTTAGAGAGTCAACTTTGTCAGGTTGTGGGTGATGTTCACATCTGAAAACATCCACAAAAATTTCACTTTGGAACCCAGCTTCTTTAATGCTGGTCTAGGCTAGGTCGGTTGGATCCCCAACCAAGCTGTCTTGGGTTTCAATTGTTTCTTCATGGCCGATTGGCCCATTAGACTCTTCCTTGGGGGTCATGGCTGATTCGGCTTCCATAGCAGTCACACGCATCTTTACAGTCGTCATGTTGCACAACTGTTTGGTTGAGAACACCATTGTTGCATGACTTGACTTCCACAATTGGCATACAATCCTTGTTATGGTTGTTGTGAAAACAACATTTTGTTTTGTGGCCTCTAGACCCAGGGATAAGGGCTTCTACCAGTTGGTCATGAATTACGTGAGGCTGCAAACTCCTCTTTTATTTCATTGTTGATGTTTGGTTGGACTTTAGAGGGTAAAATTTCTGATTTTCTTGATTTAGGATGGGAAGATAATCAAGAGGTAAATACCTCTCATCAAAATTTTCCTTGATCTCGGCCCAAGTAGTGAGCGGGGAATGTCTTCATCTTTTATGGGTGTTTTGGTAGTGTTGCCACCAAGTCATGGTGGCTTCTTAAGTTTTGTGGCAACAAATTGCGCTTTCCTTTCTTTCGTTATATTTTTCCAATCAAAATAAGAGTTTAGGGCAACAATCCAGTGGATGTAGACTTTAGGACCATACTTGCCATCAAAATCAAGAATATCACGAGTGATTTTTTTCTTAATGCTAAAGATACGCAGTCTTTTCAAAATTTTGCGGTGTGGCAGCCTCTTTTAAATTTTTTTCAGCTTTTTCCACATATTGAAATTAGCTCTCCTCGTTTGTTTTCCTTTGAAATTAGTTCTCAGCATGATGACACTATTTCAAAATACCATTGTCATAACTTTCTCTAATACCAGTTGAAGCAGTTGTGTGTTTAAAAATAAATTGAGACTTGTATTGAAATTTATAATTGAAAAGTACTTGGACAAATGTGGGGAATCATTTACACTATAAAGGGAATCAGTCACCTTTGATAATTTATTTAGGGAATCACTTATCTAAGGGTTGGGAATCACTTACTAACAAGAGAAGTTACGACTCTTTTCTTGAGGAGATAAACTTACTTAAATTATGATTACAATTTAACCTACATAAATCTTGTACTTTGGCTTCTTTAGATAGAAAAATAATAAACAAAATATTAGAGAGAGTCCAATAGCTCGACTGCTCTAGGAGCATCATTAATTATGTTGTTTCTGCTGCACCTTGGAATAAAATAAGCATTGATGATGCTTCTTGGAACTTGCAGCTGCCTTGCAACCACTCCCTGGAACATTAAGCAAAGTACAAGTGAGCACAGGGTTTGGGCTTGTTGTTATGTGATGTGTACTTGAAATTTGGGATCTGTTTGAAAAGATTCGGATGGAACTTTCAAATTTTATATCCAAATTCTGCACACCACAAACAGAATAATATATTTGAAGGAAGATAGGTCTCGCTCTCCAAAATACCCTTCGATTCTCAAGTTAGTTTTTTCCGGTCCAACAATTAATATAGAAGAGAGATTGAATGTAAAGTGAGAGTACGTGTATAATAATTAGAGGACTAGGCTCCATAAAATCCATCCCTTGTTTCTTGGAAGTGTTCTTTTTATTACGATTTCCTTAAAATCCTTTACATTGGTTCCGGGAGGCAGTTTCTTCTACACATAGTTTTCTTTCAACAAATGTTATGGGTCAGTTACTATCTGTTGGGCCATTTTTCACGTTCTTGTGCAAGTGGAGACATGGGATCGTGGCCATTGAGGTTGTTTGGAGACAATTGAGAGGCAGTTTCATTAAGGTTGATAACGAGTTCAGACAATTTTCTTTGGTTGGCCGTCTATCTAGGTCTATTTGTTATTACTCGGCTTTCTCAATCCATTAGATCTTTTTTATTGGGCTTGGATTTTTATCCCAGTCGGCCTCCTTTGGGCCTCATCTTATTGGCCCATTTTATGTTCCATGAGTAGATAGATTTTCACCTTTTTTTAGTCCTACTTACATAATGAGATTCAGCTAGCCCCAACACTTAGGAATACTCGAGTGCTCGACCTGCCCTACATCAATGTGTGTTAGTTGTGGGGTTGTCTAAGTGTTAATATACGTTAACTTTCCTGTGTGTGACTTTCCTTTTCAGTAAGAAAAAAAATTGTCACTTGTCAGCCATTTTATTTTAACAAAAAAACCTTTTAGATGTTCTTCATTTTTCTTTTTCTTCTGCACGGGAGTTCGTGAGTTCAAATCATGGACAAATTGTAATGGTAAAGCTGCTAAATGTGATCATCCCTAAAGCCTGCAATGCGGTAGCCTCTCGCTACGAGCCACCTTTTATACACCTAAGCTGAATGGTGATTATTGGCTTCTGAATGTGATTGGTTAAGTTTTGTTGTGATAACTAATATGTTAAAATGGGAGCAATTGCATCATAGTCTTGTGTAGATGATAATTCAAGTCTATTATCCTTTGTGTGGTGCTGTTTGCTGGGTTGTGATGTGTTTCTGTAGGACTTCTATGTTTGTAAGTATGCATGTAATCTGACTGAGGTAAAAAATTTAATCATTTCAAAGATAGACTTCGGGAGGTGTCCCAAGTCATTTCATATATGGGTTTTCCTCCACTAATTTTAAGGTCTTTTCCCCTTACCATTTTTATCCTCCACTCGACTGATTCAGTTAAACTTTATAATGTAATGTAGAGGACCTGAAGGGAGCTCAGTGGTGCTGACTATTTTTAGTGGACCGGAGAAGAAGCGTGTGGTTCTAATGTAAGTTAACATTTTGTATCAACGTTTTTTTGTAAGCAATTAATTTCTAAAAAATTGGTAAAAAGTCCATACATCAGAAGGTTTGGAAGGGAAATCAAATGACAACATAATCCTTCAAAGTGCATCATAAAACAACCCAAAGCCAAAGGTACGACACCTTTCCAACAAGGAAAACAAAAGAAGTCAAGAACCAAAAATTCAAAACCCTTCCAGCAGATGACACTTTGCATTAACTTATTCTGCCTTTTTCAAATTATTTATTATTGTGAATGTTGTAGCAGTTCATTGAAGTGCAGATTCACAGTTTTTTTACCCTTCTCCCATCTGTTTAATTGCCTTTTCCTTTTACCTGGAGCTGTAATAGTGCAATTAGTATTTCGTTTTTTATGATGCTTTGGCCTGAAGTTCTGCCTGAATATCCATAAACCTTTGTCTTTCATATTCTTAATTTGCCAGTCCACTTGTACAACCATTTTACAACCTTTATACGACTCTTTTCCATATATAGGAAGAAATATATATATTTTTTAAAAAATAAAAATTAAAAAATTAAAAGGGGCCCACCTTATGTACTTATACATAAAAATATGATTGTAAAAGGGTTGTGTATGAGTATTATTTCTCATTTCAATTGATTTGGTTGAAAAAAATGTTGGTATTACTGTGGGTGCAATGCTTGATATCTGAGAATTGCTTAACGGTTCCAGGAGAGAGAGAGTTTCACTAAACCCAGTAAAATCAAAGTTCTGTGAGATAGCTGGTTCTGGAAAGGATGCTGCAAGGATCGGATATATCAAATTGACATCGTTTAGCCAAAATGCCTCCAGTGAGTCTTATATCATTGTTGCGAGTTTCTCATTTACAGGTGTTTATGTTTCGAAATAGTAATGATGAATGAGATTGTCACTGGTAAGTTGTAGTTGGATTTTAATGTCTAAAGTCTAACTCATGAAGGCCTATGCCGAGTATAGAGCAAGAGTTGACTCGGCTCATTCAATTTGGAAGAACGCTTCATCAAATAAGAAATGAAGTTATGCGAGATATGCATCTGTTTTTGTTGAATTGCTTCAGTTTATTATGCTTGCATTTAGGGATCGAAACAATTCCCAAATCAATACAACCTGAGACAACCCTACACAAATTGACCAATTTTTCCTGCTTTGACTGGGTATGGGTTTGGTTGAAACCTGAAATTCATTATTGTGTTTGGATTGGGTTACCCAAACCCGACCCATTTATAAACGTATACATATCTATATAATGTAAAATAATGTACAAATACTAGCCTAACCCAAATATAAACATAACCTTTATGTATTATTTTGTTATATAATGTATATTTTGAATTTGAAATGACACATGCTTGATGAGTAACTTGATATTTAAAAAGGCGCAGAAACTTTAGTTGCCTTATGAATTTAAGATTAAGAGTTTTTATGTTTTCGTTTAATAATTGAAAGTATTTTAAAAGGTTTTTAAGAGCTAAATTTTGTTTATTGGATTATAATTTGAATACTTATCAGTAAATTGTAATATTGAATTAATTGACTTAAAACATTACTAATCTTATCAAAATTTTAATTTTTTTCTTTAAGACGAAAAAATATAGTTTTAGTTTGGGTTTGAATTTAGATGTAACCCCGGATATCAAATTTTACCCACCTCAAAGTACTATACGTTGGGTTTGGATTTGGCTCCCTTGATCAATGCCCAACCCATTGTCATCCTTGCAGAAATGGATCCACTATGGTGGGTGTGGGTTCAATTGACCCCACTCAATATATATATATATATATAAATGAAAAGAAATTAGATATTGACATAATAATAATTGAACTATAATTTTTGATTGACCCCAATAAATATTTTTATTGACCCCATAAAATTTGTCTATTGGTGATTGTGACTCATTTCTATAAAATTAGTCAAATTTTGGACAACTTTTAATAAAATAATAATTATATAATTGTTTGTAATTTATTTTGCTAAAAAAATTAAAATTATAAAATTATTGATCCCACCAAGAATAATTTTTGAATCCACCCCTACCTACTTGCATTGGGAACCACATATTTGCTAGCATTTCTGAGAACCTGCATGCATATTCAGATAATTCAACATTCATTGTAGGTTCTGTGACGAAAGCAATTGAAACTTTAAGAAGTAACAATGTCAATGGCTTTGTGTTGGATCTTCGAGATAACAGGTGACGAACTTTGACATTGCATCCTTTTTGAGCTTTGACTTAAAAGCAGCTTTCTAACTTGGTTGATTTTGCAGCGGGGGCCTCTTTCCAGAGGGCATTGAAATCGCTAAGATTTGGTAAGCGTTATGGATCAATCAGCAGATTGATGCAATATATTTGATGCAATATACACATGGATGAAAATATTGATATCAGTGGTATATGGCGGTGTAAATCAGAACTTGAGGGGTAAATATTGGCTGATATATCACATTTACTGCTACAAATCATGATTTTATCATAGTATTGGAAAATATTGGTATCCAACCCCTGAATAATAATATTTATTGGCTAGTACTTTACATATTGGCTGATATTTCATTCCATAGTCTACATGGATACATCTATTTTCTTATTAATTTTCCTGAAAAGCTGTCTTACTCATTGTAGATAGGATTAAACCTTTCAGTCACCTAGGCTGCTTTGCAACCTGCTGAAATAGGGGGAAAGTTTTCTTGGCCAATACGCTATAGCTGTATCAATTATATAAAGAAAGTTGCTACTTGCTAGATTTAGATTAAAATCCTTATGTGGATAGTTGAATTATCATATTTATTCACAAATAATAATGTGAAATCAATCATAAATGACATATTTAAATCCATGATTACATTTTTTCTCAAAGAATCTAAAATAGGTCTCTCTTCCTGACAGCGAATTGCATGGAATTTCAGTTAATAAAAGCACTTTAATTTTCCTGATAAAAATTTGAAAATGAAAAAATGTAATGATGGAGAGGTAACCATTTCTTGCAAACTGCCCCTTTAACTATTTAATGAGGGGATACATTTGCCATTTAATAGGATAGAAAGAGAACCAATTCCCCAATTATATAAATGTCCTTTCTACTAAAGATCGTGCCCATTAAGAAAATAAATTTTTCAATAAAATATAACAAAACTATTTATTGCAATTTTTAGTCATTTTAATTAATTACTAAATTTGCGCCACATAGTGAGGCAATTCTAACAATAAACTCAAAAACATATGTAAACATTTTGCTTTGGACTATGTTTTCACGCTACTTATGAAAATGACAACGTTTTGTTTAATAGGTTCAATTTGATTCTTTTGAAATGCTAGCATACTTCATAATATTTTCGAGATCAAGAGTAGCCTGATGGACAGCTACTCGATTTCCATGCCAATGATCGGGCTCATATTTATGCCAACTCCCCTCGTCATCTTACCTTTGAAAAGGAGGTACTTATGTGCATTTTGGATGTATATTTTTTATTACTTTTAACTTGAGTTAACTTCAATGAGTTTTCTTTATAACAAATTTCATAAGGTTTTTTGATGAGGGAGGAAATATGTTTTGTGCTTGATTGCCTTCCTCACACACATAAATATCAACATATATATAATAATATTTGGTTTCTCGATACCATAATGATATCGCAATATGTTGCCGTATGGGTAATATATTGGCTGATATATCCTGTCAACTTACGATTTTCATAATTTTTTTTCAATATATTTTATATTAATATGTATTGTTCCATATGTCCGATACCATTATGGCCGCAACCGATATTAATACTAATATTTTCATTTATGTTGAGTTCCTCATCATGTTCTTTATAGATTGGACAAATGAAAAATGATGGAATTTCCTTATTCTTCTCATCCTCCAAGACTGTATTGGTGAACTCACATTGCAATAACTCCTAATCTCTCTTTCTCTCTCTCTCTCTCTAGAGTTCATGATGTTCTGAAGTACCCATTGAAAAATATTCTGCTGAGAGAGCAGCTTGTTTTTTCCATGTGTTTTCAAATGCAAGCTGTCAGTAATTCCTGGTTTATACATCAAAATACTAGTGCTTGATAAATTTCAGAGCGGAAGGAGTACTGTATTACTATTGGTACACCCAAGGTACATAAAAATTACTGCAATTGCTGGCAACATCACAACATATGCAATTTCAAAAAAATTACCCTAGAGTTGTCAAATTTCCTGGGATTTTGAAAAAAATCAAAAACCAAAAACATGGTCCTTAGCCGGCGATTCAGAGAGAGGGTGGTAGATCAAGAGAGATGAGAGAGATTTATTAAACCGTCAGCGTTAGAAATGGTCACAAGAAATCGCCTATTGGATAGTAAAGAGGAGGGAGACTTATTTCTCTCTATGGTTATGTCTCCCAGGTCAGGCTTGCCATAGCAGTAAGGTTGCTTCATTGTAATTTACAGATCACAAGTTCAAACTATAAAAACTGGTCTTGCTATAATGTAAAGATAAGATAGAACACGTATGATCGGACAGCCTGCAATTTCATGCACTGGACGACCTTTTTTCTGGGATACTTTGGCTCTTAATCTGCTATCCATGTATTTTCCATCAATGGGCAAGCATTGATAGTTTCATGCATCATGACCATGGCTGTATGCATCCTTTCTAACTTCCCTAAATACATAAGAAAACTGAAGCTCCAATCTCACTATGTTGGGTTAGCTATGGCCTTCCTTATTTAACTAGAAGATTGAAAAAGTGCTTTTGAGATACTTGCAGCCTAGTTTATATATGTCATTCATGGATGCATTTGTATTACGTCCCGATATCGATATTTTCAAATATATTGTGATATATCTACATTTGAAATATTGGCTGATAATTTTTTGTTAAATAACAATTTACAGTAATTTTTTTGCTTAATGTGTTTGAATTGTATCGTCCGATATATCCAATATTGATATGACCGTCACTGATATCGATATTTTCATGCATTACTCAATTTGTTGATTATAGATAGGCATATGTATTTGAAGACTACTTTAAGATTCATTTGACTATTTTTAGGTCCACATTATGAGAAAAGTTTGGAGGATGAACTTCAAACATTTTAGGGTAACGGGGGCCCCATCGATCTAATCATAATAGTGGGCCCAACATAATAGTTATATCTATGAGATGCCATGTAAGAATGAATCAGTTGGAATGTGTCCAAAAGTTGACCATGTAGCGTTATTTCCCCTTTGTAATACTAGTGGCACTCAAAATAATGCAACCTACTATGCCTTTTGAATTTTGGCTTTTCCAAAATATATTGTTTATTTATTGATTTTGTTATAATAGGTGATTGTGGTATTTGCTAATCAGGTTGGACAAAGGTGTGATTGTGTATATTTGTGATAGCGGTGGAGTTCGCGATATATATGATGCAGACGGAAGCAATGCTATAGCAGCTTCTGAACCTCTAGCTGTTCTGGTAATTACTTCTTGACCCCTCTCATTTCAACTAATTTACATGTTGTTCTGCCCAAAAGTAGATAAAAAAAAAAAAAAAAAAGAGCTAAGTGGAGGTCTTTCTAGGGGAGCAAGGGGCTCCAACGTGCAGATAACCCTTGGATTAGGGATCTAATGGCTAATATTTAAACTTTAGGAAACTTTTTTGAAATTATGAAATCAGTTTTTGTTTTTTGGTTTTTAAATAATACAGGTATTTTAATATTTTACCGTTTGAAAAAAATAAAACATACTAAAAAAATTGATTTTATATGTTTTTGTAAATTAAATCTCATCCGTTGATTTACTCCTGGTCCAATGGATCCAGCTGTGTTGTAGCCTCCTGATTGCTTCCTAGGAACCCTCCTTCCACCTCCTTTAGCCAGCTTGTTGGCCTTCTGTTTTAATGAGATAACCTGTATTTTCTGTCATGCATGTGCAACATTCTTGTCTGCTACTCTGCATATTTAGGGTCCATTTGGTTGGAAAAATTATTTTCTATTTTTATTTTTTTCATTTATGCTATCCTATTTTTAAAGTTTTTTTGAAAAACTCATATATTTATTTCTATTAGAAATTTGTTCATTTCCAAAGTTAAATTTTATTAATTGTCATTAGAATTGCATCAATCAATCTACATATGGTTAGTATTGCTAAACAAATGCTGATTGAAGATCCTTGGAGGTCGAGTTAAACTTAACAAGTTGAGTGAAGCTTATTGATTCGTTTGAGCTTAACCCAAGAAGTTGATGAGTAGTTCTACAATTGTCTATTCTTAATAGGCTATTTGTCGTTATTACTAATACAGTAAGTTTGTATAGTAGTGATCTTTTAAATTATAAACATTTGAGTTAGTTTGATTTTTTCATAAATTAATGATGCACAGATGATAATTTCATCAAGTTATAGGAAACATTAGATGCTTCACTTAATATTAATAAGAAGACTATACTTTTTTCCCTTATATTAGTTTGTATTGTCTTAATTTTCTACTTATAAAAAGGTCCTTGTAAGGATTAATAACTCATAAAATTGTTAATTATTATTAGGGAAAAGGACAAAATGCAAACAAAATTGATTTTGAAATGTAATCAAAATTCCTTTAGTGTGTGTTTGGATATAAGAAAACTTTGATAAAAGGAAAATAATGAGAGAAAATAAAAAGCAAAGAAAATGGAAAAAAAATATTTTTCTTAAATATAAATCTTTTAATATATATTTTTATCAACTTTTTTTCTTATTATTTTTCATGCAGTCTAAATACTGAAAAATAATTTTATTTTTAAATTTATTTACTCTAAAATTTTCTATATCCAAATAATCCCTTAAAATATTACATCAAATTCGTCATATATATATATAATCTCATAAAATAATATACTTGCTCCAAAAATTCTTAAAAATGGTATAGGTTTTGTAAGCCATGGAAAATTTTTTATTTTATTTTATTTTTTGGGCCAGGGAGAAAAATACTATGAAAAAAGTTATTTTAATGATTTCTAAGTTTTCTAAAATACAGTATGAAGTCAAATAACTCAAGACACTGGTTGCTAGGTTTTCAACAGAAAGAGTCGTAGATTTGAATAGATTTTTCCATTTATTGGAAAAAATTTCCAGAAAATAATCTTAGTTTTCCAGAGATGAACAGGCCTTCAAAGTTTAAGTTGACAGTTTTTAAGACTTTTACCAATGTTAGAGATTTGAGGGGTATTGCCAGCTAATGATCTCGGCAGAGTTGGGGCATCGATAGCTGGTGACAGGAGGTGGGGTTGGGCTGCGGCAGCTGGCAATGGGAGTCAGAGGTGTCAACTGATGGAGGCTTGAGGTAAGAATTGTTGTTTTTGTAGCTAGCAGCCGAGAAGCAGTTCAAAGTGTCACTGGTCAGGACCAGTTGTGGCATTAGGAGAGTTGTAGGCTGTTTGCCGGTGGTGTGGTCCGAAGTTTCATGGTTGATGATGGCATCATATTCAGATAAAAAATACTTTGATTTATGGGTGTTGGTGATTAATGGTGAGTAGTTTACAGTAACGTGAGCCATTTTTTGGATTTTAAGGTTAACTTTCACATTGACCAAGAAGATTTTTTTCATTGTCTAATTTTCCTGTGCATGTCAAACATTCTGATATGAATGAAACACGGAAAAATGTAGAAAACTTTTCCAATAAGCTATTTTTCAATGAATAAACGAAGTCTTAAAGATTCCAATCTTCCAAGGGCATGGTCATCTGGTTTTTAGAGTAAAAAAAATCACTGAATCATTTTTTATGAATTTTGGTTAGGTGAACAAGGGAACGGCAAGTGCTAGTGAAATATTAGCTGGTGCTTTGAAAGACAACAAGCGAGCTGTCCTATTTGGAGAGCCCACATATGGAAAAGGGTAATGAGCATATTGCTTCTGAAATCCTGTATGAATGGTGACTTATATGTCCCATATGATTAATATATTTTTATTTTTTGATGCTCTTTTACAGAAAGATTCAATCAGTTTTTGAGCTTTCCGATGGATCGGGTTTGGTTGTCACAGTTGCTCGTTATGAGACTCCTGCTCACACAGACATTGACAAGGTATTTGCTACTTTCGTTCGACCACGGATTGAAAATTCTGCCTATATATGTGTATATATATATTGGTGTTGGCCCATTTATACTGCAACAAAATTGCTATATGTCATTGTATCGGAGATATCGCTATATATCAGCTAATATTCTCATTCATTTCAGTGTTGTGTTTGCAAAAAAAGAATTGCCTTTGATACTAAACATATTGTATGTGCATGATACCGCTAATGCTGATATTGCAACGATCTATTTCGATATCCATAACAATACCGTTATTTTCATACATTAGTGCGATTGTCTGTGCTTGCAAGTGGGCGTTCTAATCGACCATGGCCGAGTTTCTTGACTTTGACATTTACCACTATCTTTTCATTTCTTTGCTCTCTAAATATTAATATATCAATGATATATTATTTTATATATCGGTTGATATTTTTCTCAATCCATTTTGTCCTATTTTGTTGTAAAGAAATTTTGTTTCTGACATGTTTGATATTGAAATTTATTGCTCGCTACGGCCAATATCAATACATCTTGGCCTAAACCAACATCTATATTGGTACTGATAATTTCAGCCATCAGTGCTACAGTTTGTGCTTGCAATTGGGTGTTCTAATGGGCCAAGAGTAAGCTATTGTGGGTAGTTTTGGCATTTACCATTATTTTTTTCATGTCCTTACTCTGTAGATTGGTTTAACTCTCAGTCACCCTCTATATGTCATCGCATCGTTGATATATCATTATATATCAGTTAATATTCAAAATATTAGCCAATATTTTTTCCTAATTCATTTTATTTTGTTTTGCAAAAAAATTGTGTCCGGTATACCCTATATTGATATGTATCTTTTGATACGACTGATACTAATTCTATCACGACTTCTGCCCACATCAAAACCGATACCATAATTTTCATTCATGAATGTGACTTTGTTCTAATTGGGCATGGTTGAGCTAATTCAGGGGTATTTTTGACATTTGCCACTAATTTTTTTTTTTATTTATAAAATTCATGTACTTGTTCTCTAGGTTGGTGTAATCCCAGATCATCCTCTACCAGCATCTTTTCCAAAGGATGAGAATGACTTCTGCAACTGTCTCCAGGATCCTTCATCTTCTTGTTATCTTAACAGAGTTCAGCTATTTTCAAGGTGATTGAAGATTCTGATCTTTGCATTTGTTTTTTTTTTTCTTTTTATATGAAGAAAGTTCCTTTTATGCCCTTATTCAGATTCCATGAAATTTGAGGAAAAATGAAAAATTGGAGGAAAAAGAATTGATTGAAATTCAACCAAAATTTGAAAGTAGACCAGTTCCTTCTCTCTGGGTTTGTAGTGCCTCTATGTGGCTGCCCTCCTCTGAGAGGAAGATCAAGTTGGCATCTGCAAAATGCTGATACACTGTCTCTCTTTAACCCTTTGAGTGAAATACAGCAAGGCAAAATGTTGAAAAATTTGAAATAATTACTGATTATTTATATCGACATATTCGTAAATTGTTTTTTCTTTCTTCACTATTTTTATTTTATTTTTGGTTAATGATAGTTACAAAATTTATGGGAGAAAAAATTATTATAGTTTTTTCAGAAATGCTTGTTTATATTCCTGATAAAGGAAGTTAACAGAAGTAATATTCATTCCTAAATTAAAAAACTGTTATATCATCTAAAAAATTATCAGATGTTATCCTTAATTAATGATAAATTATTATATTATTTACAAGATAGGAATATGATTAAATTTTAATTAGGTAAATATTATTTTTTTTATTAAAAAATGAGCTTATTAATATAATACTTTTTTTTGATAAAATATGATAAAATCAAATTAAATGGTAACTTTTAATTATCTTGATAAATTATTAAATATATATTATGTTATGTATAATAATTTTTATAGTAATTTTATAAGAATGTTTTGATTAATAATGTGAATTTAATTTTATCAGGCACAGAATAAAATCGATTGAAATTAAAAATGAAAGTAAAAAGATTTTTTGAAATAAAATGAAGGTAAACGGCAGGCTGCGGGCAACAAAAAGGTGGTGGGGCAGCCATTCCTAACATACCGAAATATTTTTTATTCACTTAAATTATTTAATTTTTATCTAATTTATTTATTTTTTTTAAAAAAAATTAGATTTACGTCCACCTAATTTAATAAACTTAAAATAATTCTTGTAAAATATAATTTGTAAACAATATAATTTTTTATCTTAATTTGAAGACATTTTATGTTAGATCCGATTTTTAAAGTTACTGTGGGAAAATATTGTTTTTTATACTTTTGAAAATGTTGTTTTAAATTTGTTGACTTTAATGAACATAAATCATAGTTTTAAAAACATATATAAAATAAAACAAGTATTCTGTCTTGCATCTCTAATTGATGTTGCCTTATAAAAAAAATTCATGAGATTTAAATATTTAAACGGTTTATTAGAATTATTACATTATTTTATAATATTATAATATAAAAAAAGAAAAAAAAACATCATGGGCCTATTTGAATCATTACCTAAAATTATTTTTTTAAAAAAAATAAAAACCCTAGCTGATTTCTTTTGGGTGATAACTTTAAAATAGGGCACATAAAAATTTAAAGCTAACAAAATATTTGAAAATATATAATACATAATAGCTTTATTTGATGCATAAATCATATATTGACAAATATTATAGAATAGAGAGAATAATATTTATAAAGATGACCATCAGTTTGAATTATGTAACAACATATTTATCCGAATTTCTTTGAATTTTACATCACTATATATAATTATGTTAGAGCCAATCATCACTTCAATTTTATCATTAAAATTTATAGTAAGAACAGTATTTTTTCAATTCAGGATAAGTAAAAACATGCAATCAAGGCCTTTTGCAACCAATTTCAAATTGAAATAACAATGTTCCAGCACGCTGTTGTATTTTCCTTCAAATTGCATCACCTTCATGGGTTTCTTTCCCACACACAAATTAGGGTTTTCTGTTTCATGATCTGTTGATCCTCTATGGGTAATAGGTAGAGATACCTATTACCCTGTTTGATTGATTGAACAATTGCCTGTCCTAGTTAGTAGTCTTTGGACGGCTTAAATCTTCACCCTGTTTTTAAAATTAGGGTATCAAACAACTTATTATGATGTATTACAGCCATGGATGAAAATATTGGTATCAGTATTGATTACGTTCATAGGACACGTCAGATAATATGTATTGATATTATACATATCTGGTAGAAAAAAAGAACTTCTGAAAACTGTAAGCTGACACGACCTTATTAGCTGATATATCAATTGTATTAGCCGATATAAAAATACATCAAGAAATCGGTATTAGAGGCTTCTATATCGATACATATTTATCGATATGTACTGTATCAGTATACATTTACAACTGTTGTTATTCCATCAAAAGCAAGGCCAAGAAGCATGCGAAGGGTCTAGACCAGTGAGCACATGGAATCTAAAGGCTTCAAATATCCTGTTTTAGAGCTTAATGCTCTTGGCCTTAGGCTTCATTCCAGAAACCATCCTAACCTCATCATTCTCCGCTTCAAGTCAAGCTTGTATGCTCTGAATAAAAGGCCCAACTCTTCAATAACCCTTCATGGCTGGCACGCCCAAAACACTTTTGACTTCTTCTTTTTAAAAATTTCTTCCCATGCTTTTGCAAGCTCGTACCCATGAACATGAACAAGCTAGAAAAACTTTTGGATGTGGCCTTCTACAAGGTAATTACTCCAAAAGGAAATCAGACAGCAATTTCTTAGATAAAACTCATAAAAGTGCTGCTATCACCACTTCTTTTTTGCTTCTCTGAACAAGTGCAAATTCTTTACATTAAAGGCTTCTTCTGCAAAGGTAGCACCAGTCTGATACAGTATGCTCATTCTTGGAGCTTAATCAATTTAAGCAGGAAGAAATGCCTCGCAAAAATCTCCATCAAAGACTTCCTCTTATTCAGTAGAGTGACCAGAGCCTCAACAAAGACACTCTCAAACAAATTCGTAGCCACAATGAGAGAAAGTGACAGCTCTGAAGCACAGTCAAAGACTTCCTCATATTTAGTGTACCGACCAGAGCCTCAACAAAGACTCTCTCAAACGAATTCGTAGCCACAATGAGAGAAAGTGACTTATTTGAAGCACCGTCACATTTTCCCCATAATTAACCCTCATGCAAAGCTACTCGTGGCTCCTCTGTATTTAAATGGTAAACAGCATTGTTGCTGGGACTGAGGGAACAACCATGGAAAGAGTAACACTATGCTAATTATGCACAAAGATCGAGCTTACTCAAATGTGTTAAACACAATCTTTAATGCAGAAACCTAAGCTATGGGGTTATGGACCAATAGATATTTATAAGTCACTACAATTTCTCCTGATACTTCTATGTGGGATGTTTTCTTACTCACACCGATTCCCAACAATCGAATAGTAGTTGGTCAACAAAAGCTAGAGCTTCGAGCACACAAATTTCTTCCAATTCCGTATGATCTACTCCACAAGGAATATATTTCCTTATACTTACATGTTAGGAGTTCAAGAGATTCACAATAGTAAAAGAATAAATAATTCAACAATAAAATACCGGATTTATGAAGAAAAACCAGGTACAAAGGATGAGAGATTTCACTATTTTCGAGTGAAGGTTACAAGTGGTAGCTATAGAGGGAGGGTTTGAAGGCTCAGTCAAAACCGTAGAACATCGTTCTATCTATGGGCCCGAACCAACAAACCCTAACTGCAGGGGCATCTCCATTTAAAATTAACATCACATTGTATCCCAAGCTATTGAATCTGATTTTCAAAAGGGCCGGTTGCATAAAATAAATCATGCTCACATTTAACGCATCAAATGTAGAAGCCTAAGCTATCATGCTAAGAACCAATACGCACTTATAAGTCACTGCAAATTCCCTCAATACTCCTATGTGCGACATTTTCTAATTCACACCTACTCCCAACAATCAAATAGTAGTTGGTCAACAAAACCCGGGCATTCGAGCGCATTCATTTCGTCAAATTCCATAATATCCACAGAACATATTTCCATATACTTACTGGACTACTATTACATATCAGTCTTACTATTTAAGCTGATGGACCAAAATTCACCTAACTTTAGTAGATCGAGTATGATTTCTCATGCAAACAACTCTATATTCGCTTGCAATAAAAAAAAAAAAGTTAGAGATAAAGAACAATAGAACGAATTTATCGGGAAAAGTAAATTCGCACCAAAGACAACAAAATTCAAAAGATGCCCCATATGTCAATCAAGTGAGAGTAACCCTAACCATATCACGAGAACCGCAAAGACGAATATCGGGGAAAAGGTCAGGAATAAGCGTTATAGATAATATATTAAGTTTTCATAAGTCCACCTAGAAAAAAAAAAAGAGATTCAACACCATTAAAGAGGAAATTAACATCTAAAAACAGGATAACAATCCTTCCTTGTCTTGCTTTTTTGGTAAAGAGAAAACGGAGATGATGAGGCGAGAACGGACAAACCCTAGGAAGCCAGAAAACGATCAATTAATGTCCGTATCATCGAAGTCGTCCTCGAAAGAGTTGAAGAAGTCGGCATCGACGAGCTTGTTGTTGTCAGGTGTCATCAGACCGTCGCCGAATATCTCGAGAGGGTCAAAGTCGTCGACGTCCATCGCCGATCCATGATCCTCCACAATCTCCGACAAGTATTCGCCCGGCACCTGCTTCATCTATCCCCTTCTGCTTCTCTCTGGAAGTGTCTGATTTAGCCAAAAGCACCTTGAAATAGCCGATTTATTTTGTTTAGAAATATAATAGTTGTACTCATAATTTACAATCATTTCAAAAAGAATGTGAAAGAAAAATTACTATTTTTTAAATAAATAACTATTTAAAAACACAATTGGCTAAAATAAAATATGATAATACTACCTTATTTTTTTTATATAGATAATATATAAAATAAGGAGGAGTAAATTTGACATTTTAAATATTTTTAAATAATATTATATCTTATTTATTAATTTATATTAAGAGATTTGCATAATAATTTATAGATAAATATCATAGTAAATGTCCCAATTATAACTAGGAGCGTATTTAGAATTTGGACTATAATTTGAATGAATTATGATTAAACTATTAAATATTCTCTTCGAATCTCTCACGCCATAGTGTCAGATAAGAGTACAAAAGAAATGAAACCCACTCTATGATATATCTTCTGATACTTAAATTTATAATTCTGCTTAAAATATAAAAAATAGAAAACATTATAAAAATCTAAGAAAGTTACGAAGGAATTGACTTCGTAATATTCAAAAGAATAAGTGTTTAAATATTTTTACTCTCTATTCTTACTTTTTCGGCCTCTATTCCCTTTTTTTAGGAAAAGTTATAGGCACATTTCTTGAATAGGAATAATAGATTATGATTTGCATAATTATACTAATTGAAAACTAAATAGTTTAACTATTTTTATAAATGTTATAAGCGGGAGGCTTTGTTGATGCAGTTCAACCAACGACAGTGCTAAACGATTGACTTTAATTAGGTGGTTCTCGTCTGTATTAATTACTAGGTGTATTATATATCATGTTTTCAGTACCAAAATCACAATTCATTTCATAATCTATAATTATCTTAATCATTTTTAAATTCAAACCAAAAAATTAATTATCTATTTTATCGACTTAAACTGACACCGAGACACAAACTTACATCAAACACTATTAAATAACCCAAAAATAATATAATAATTATCTAATTATAGGACCTAAAAGTTATAGTTTCGAATATAAATAGATAAATGATCTCAAATCATTGGTAAAAACAAGTATTTCAATTGAAAATCATATCATCAAAATTAACTTTCAAAAATTTGAAATCAAACTAAAGTTTCATTGTTATAACAACATTATTAGTTAAATATAACATTAATCTAAAGTTACTGAAAAATAGCAACTAAAGTTACAATTTTGTTGCATCCAAAATATTAAAATATTTAAATATTTTTAGCATCTTAAAAATTAAACTTGAACAGTCTTCTCTCCATTTCAATATTCTATCAAGCTTTTTTATCTCAAATGTTAGCAAAAATAAAAGTAATAATAAGTTTAACACCCAATAATAAATATATATTTTTATTGTGTGAATATATATCAAACAAAACATACTAAAATTATAATATGATCAAATTTTAAAAAACTAATAACATTAGTTTTCGAGTGAATCATGCGAAAATCAAAACTAATGATCTTATAAGCCAAAATCTGTGTACATATACATAAATTATGCCAACATCAATACAAATATATAAAATGTGTCAAAATTTATACATTCATGATCAAACATATCAAAATTGTATAAATATATCAATCATACTAATATATAAAAGACTTGATGGGTATACCAAAAATAGGCTGACCCAAAAGGTCAATGAAAGTCCAAGAAAGATGGTCAACACTTTGACGGCCCAGTTAAAGAACGGGCCCAGGGACTGAAAGGCCCAGGACGGTCAGCGCGGGCGTTGACCGTCTAGACGGCCAACTTGCTCACAGACGGTCAACTTAACATTGACCGTCCGTGCACGGCGTGTTGGGCCCAAAGATGCTTTTCTACAGTATTGGGCCTGATCTGTTTAGGCCCACGACTCATCAGGCGGCCAACCACGGCTTTTCAGGCATCTTCCACCATCCTAATTGACACCCAAAGAGGACATTAACAAAATTGGCGCCATTCACATAAGGAAGGCGCCAGATTTTTTCACTTCCTTGCCAACTGGGACACTCCAACGGTAATATACTCAGAATGAAGGTGACAGATTTGGAAAGCTGTTGGCCGTCTCACAAGGAAACTATCACGATCAACTTGGCAACCGGCCTCTGCTCCAAAAGGCAAGCCAGCTCGCAGATCAGGGAGGCAATCGCTTCTTCCAAAAAGGGAGGATCACCCTCTCAACCATAAGAGAAGCCCTTAATCATCATTGAGGGCATGCTTTCATTGAGGCTTTTCATACACACGCTTTCGATCAGACTCCAAAAACACAAGTGCTCTGAGTGAACGTCCTTCTCAGTGACTGAAACTCTGAAAACTGCGAACGCAAATATGATCAACCCCAAGGCAACAAGTGAGCCCTCACGGCCGTTTACTGCCTTCTCACCTTCCAGATCCAAGGAGGCCTCGCGTCTCTCTTACATCTGGAAAATATACTATCTCTGTTTCTCTCTTTTTCTCTCGAAGCTTTCAGTTTCTTTCTTTCGAAGACTGTTTTGCTGACTTGAGCGTCGGAGTATTTTCGGTGGGATAACATCTCGCCGACACGCTGACCTCCTGTTCTGTTTAGAAGTGTGCAGGATCCAACTCAGGGAACGGAGCCGGAACCACGACAAGAGGATCACCCGAATCTGTTCAAAATTTGGATCC
>JAOVVI020000333.1:0-34338 GCA_028571085.2 Nepenthes alata
AATTTTAACATCTCCCTGGATCTGCATCTGTCAAGGATGTCCCCAAAATTGTCAAATTTTTCGAAGTTACAATTCTGAAGATCATTGACTACCGTTGTAAGTGCCGCATTCAAATGACATTGTTATCTCGCTGGCAAGAAAATACATATTCAAATTGTGATTTTGGAATTTAGTTCCCAATTGAGAAATGATAGGCCCAGCTATACCGTGGGCGTCGACCCAAGTCTAAGCCAGGCCCAATCACAGGAACCGGAGACCAGAAGGCCGAAATGGTAGGTCCAAACTCGGCAATAAATAGTGAGCCGAAGGAAATAAGGATTGACCAAGCCCAACAGGCAGACCTTACAACACGACCAATCACGATGGATGAACCCTCCAACCTAACGGCAAAAGCCTGATCAGCGACAACCCCAGCATCCCCCACAGCAGCAGCGACACGTGACTTTTTGCAAGCAAAATAATGACGCCTGATGCCTTGCTTCCCATAGAAATCAATGCGCAGAAATGCTTGATCAAAGCGACGGCAACATGGGGCACTCAACAATTCCCTTACACGCTATTTTTCAAGGCCGAAAACGTATAGCACGTGGCTTTAGTAAGCTTGAGGCTGATTCACCTAGCAAGCCCCTTTACTAAGGGCTCGGAAGGCCAGCCGAGAGGAGGATCGCCAGAAGGTCAAGTCGATGACTGCCCGGATCATTAGGTCAACGGACAGCAAACAGCCCGTAACTACATACAAAGCATTTCAACCATCCAAATTCATACAAAAATGTAAGGTAAGAGACAAAGCAATGTTAAAAAGTTCAATTCATTAACTTTTTTTTTTATTAAATACAAAACTTATATTGATGAACGTACACAGTAAGAGAAAGAAAGCAAAATACATGGAACGACGATCCAACGATGTCCCCTCATAAACTGGTTATAGAAAGACCCCGGGGAGACAACCGCCCCATGAAGCACAGCATAGCCCTATTCCATGTGACTATCTCCCCATTGCCTGTCCAACCGAAAACCCGACGCCGCGGGGGATGAATGGAAAGACATTCCCTTGCAAAGAGTGGAGCGAGACACAATACACTGGTCCCATCCCGAGAAGCATCCAAGCCCTCCAGTTACCTTCATAGCGCACCAAAGCTCAAGTCGCTTGGCCAAAGGGGACATGGCATCACCTTCACCAGCCAAAATGGCCAAGCCATCGCTCTCCCGGGTCTCCCTCGGCAAGGGCCCTCTGTTGGCCAGCTGACAGGAGGGGAAACCAGCCCGGGCCTCGCTCAACATCGGCATGGGAAGGGAAGTAACGATGGCCCTGTTATTGGACTACCCTCATTATGACATCAAAGAAGTTGAGGGAGGAACATCCCGGCAAACTTCAAACACTTCTTCGAATCTCACATAACTCCATCTGAACCCCGTGGGAGGCAACAAAGGACCCATGCCAACTCTAAACTCCCACACCACTTGGCTGGTGTAAAGATGAACCCTAGAGCAAAACACAAGGAGCCTCTCCATTTATAACCAGGGGAGAAGATCGACAATCCGCTAGTGAGAAGTCACGTCTGCCAAAACCAATCGCCAGGGACTAGCAAGGAATCAACACTAGACCTCGAATCAGTGTCGAGATCCTTCCAAATAGGACAACAAATCCGTGCATCCATGTACAGAAAGCTACAAGGCACATGGAAAAAGAGCGTAGCCCTTGGGAACTAGTGACCGAGCATCTAAAGAAGGAAAGCGTAAATTGACCCAGCAAGAGACGTACCATCATTCGACATACCGGGAACTAGCGAGGCCCAATCACCTAGCATGGAGGCTAGTAATGGGTCCAGCTATACTGTGAGCCGATTCAAGTCCAAACTAGGCCCATCCACATAGCAAGCCCCACGAGGACCGGAGCCCAGAAGATCCAAATGACAGGTCCCAATTCGGTAACACACAATGAACCGATGGAGATAGTGACTGATTAGGCCTAGCAGGCAGCCTCCTATAACATGACCAATCACAATAGAGAAGCCTTCTAACCTAGCAGCGATAGCCTGGTTTGTAGTCAACGATAAAAAATGACGTTGCTGCTAGGCCGCTGTCACTATCAGCATGGCTCAACGAATCACCTGCAGAAATGGTAAGGTAAATGTCAACAACGACCATCCTCAATCGCACCACCACTGCAAGGCGATAATAGACATGTCAGCCACGACCATCTCCAGGACAGGTCAGCGAATCCTGGCAAGATAGCTGTCGCGAGTATTGATCCCAACCCTATCTTTGTGAAGCATTATAAATGTCCTTCGCCATCACAAAAAGGGAGACCCGAATCGACATACAATAACTTAAAAAGAATTAAACTCTCTTTCGATTTCACAGCTCTTTCTCACTCTGCAACTCTCAAAGCCATTTCTATTCCCCGTCGAGCGCATTATCGAAGCTTAACTTTTCGTCAGCTCTTAAAGTCGATCTCCATCGAATGCATTCTTGGAGCAGAATCATCCACAAAACTCACTCTCCCCACAAGAGTGCATTCACACAAATTCTTACATCTTCTCAACTTTCTATCTATCGAGAAAGAATTGTAACTCGAACATCAGAGGATAAAACAGAAAATAAATTCCGCCGATTCTCTAACCTTTTATTGGTTATTTGTGGTACGCAGGATCCATATTAGTAGAGACAAATACCGAACCCATTTGAATTCGGCCCGACATAAAAGACCCAGCAATTTTTTAACCCGAACAGCAACACAAATCCAAAGGTGCATCAAGAAAAAAGCTTCGGATTACATTGCTTTAATAACATATTTACAAAATGTGGATAATTCAAAATACAAAGTACATTTCGTACAAATTTAGAAAGTACATTACCAAAATGTGGGTAATATGTTTCTTTCAAACTTCATTACCAAAATACGTTAGAATTCGGCAATAGTCCCTCAGATAACAAAACATTACCGTGCCAGATTATGTAACAACACAAAATATTTCTTTCAACAGTTACGATCATTTTCGTTCAGCATTTAAAAAAAACGACAGCACAAAATAATCAGAAAATAATAAATAAGAAAAAGTCAGATGAAAACTACAGAGTACATTTCGTACAAATTTAGGAAAAATATTACCAGAATCTGGGTAATACATTTCGAAAGAAAATATAGCATCCCAAATGTAATTAATCAAAAAATAAAAAATCACAAAAAATTCAGATGAAAACGTCATTTCTACACCATTTCTGTTTCTTCCTCGTCTCTTTTTGTCTCTCTTCGTCTATATCAAATTTCAGAAACCCCACAAAACAAAGTCCAGAACAGATTTTGACCGTTTGGCATCTTGCTAACACTAAATTTTGGTTATTAAATCCATAAATTTTCAAGACTTCTGTACATTTAACTGAAATGTGAACAAACAGACGATCAGCGTTACCTCTTCCTCGAGCCTCCCAGATTACCTTCGACAAAATTTTTTTCTCTCGGGATTATCTTCGGAAAACCGAGAGATCTGAGAGCGAGAGCGAGAGAGACACAAGAAGAGTGAGAAGCTCCGGGCGGCAAGAAAGAGGGAGAGAGATTGATAGGCTGCGAGAGGCGTAAAAATGAGATGAAATTAAATTAGGGTTTCAGTAAAATTAATGGGGGATTTAGAAATTTAATCTCGATCATCCATTTCTGTTAAAATCAACGGATGTGATGATGACTCCACCATTTAATTTACACCGTCGGACTAAACAGATAAACCGACGGCCCAAATTTAAATTCGGTTTAAAATCTTTTCTTTTTTAACTGATTACACCCAGCAAATTTCTATTTTTATTTTTTTAAATAATATTTATATATTTAATTACACACCTATTTATATTAAAATTATTAAAATTAATATAAAAAGAAAATAAAAAATTTCATCAAAATTTTTGTTACACGTCATTTTAGTAATATATGATATCATATAATATTAGAAAAATTATGTTTTTTTAAACTTTAACTTTTAAAATAAATAATGTAAGTTGTGATTTTAATTTATCAATATATAAACTGTGATTTTTATTTTGAAAACTCGTGCGACATATAATGATAAAGCTCACATAAAATTTTAGATAATTTTTATTAAATAGGACCAACAAAGAAACAAATAATAAACTTGAATCAAAGTGTCTTGCCTTATATCATAAATATTAGTTTAAATTTGTATATACTTACATCTACACTACACTAAGATATTTTTTTTACTTTCATGATTTGTCAAAAAAAAAAAAATCATATATAAGTTGAATTTAAAAATTTTAGACAAAACCAAAGAAAATATATAAATATACCAATTTTGAATTTTCAGAAATTGCTTAGTTTAAAGATAATAGAAAATATTTTCCATATGTTCAATTGGAATACAAACATATTTGGGTATCACAGGGTTTACTCTTTATAACATACTTTCTAGACAATAATCATAAAATCGGTGTAAGTTATTTTTTAATATTTTTTCTTTATTTTAAAATCATTTAAAAAGTATTAACACTGCAAATATCAATACACCAATTATAACACAATACAATTATAATCCATTAGTGATGCATCCGTGAATCCGACTTTTTGTACGAATTAGGGAGCGTTCAAATTTCTCACCTCGAATCGATCTCAAACGGGTCTCATCTTCATATATTTCAATCTGAACCCTACATACCACAAATTACAAATAAGATGTCAAAAAATAGTAAAAAATCCTCCCACTCTAAACACTCCAATATATAAGTCAAAAATCTTTGCTCGGAGACGAAAAGAAGCAAGCATAAAGGTCAACGTGATGGGAATTGGAGGTTCTAATATGCAAGGAGTGCGAATAATTATAGGAGAAGGCTCGGGCTCCTCTTGTGTACTATGGTGATTGGCTCACTAATATTGCCAGACTAAAATGACAATTACAGAGGGAAGAGAGCTTGTCCTTTCTCCTCATACTTGGGTTCGAAGCTTAACAGGAAATGGCTTTTGAACGCTCCGAGAATTTTAGGATGTTAGGTTTTAGATCATGGATCTCCTCTTCTCCATTGTAAGGGAAGGTACCTTTGGGCGCAAAAAATTGTGACAAGTGGCCTGCCTAGGTTCGTTGGCCACTAAAAGTTGGCGGTGGCAAACAATATCAATTGTCGCCTTGTGATGACACGATGACCATCATCGAGTATGGCCAGCATGGGCTTAATTGACTTTTATTGGGATTAGTTGAACTGCCACATGATGACGTTAGCCACGGCTCGTCAAAGTTGATCTCATCCTCATTGGCTGACATATTCTGAGCCAGCACCTCCTATACTGCCCGTCTGGAACCGTTTCGGGAGAGGCACAGATAGATGTCAATTCGGCTTATGCCAGTGCTTAGCGGACCTTGCTCCAAGTCTCCTAGGCCCTGTTACCTAGTAGGACCTACCTATCAATTGGGATTCACGTATGTCGGTTGGGCCTCGTGGATATCGATCCATATTCATACTGGACCTACCAATTAGTTATTCCAAATTCTCGTAAAATCTTAAAAAGAATAAGAGGTTTTTTTTTTCAAAAAATTAAATATTTATTAAGATTGACGCCGGATTTGCTTTTGATCTTCTCCAAGTTGGTATAATTGAGATAAGTTGCTCTCATACGAACTCCACGGCCCCCCATGTGTATACACATGCTAGTTCTCGGCCGAGTTCGAGCAGAAAATTGCTAAAACCTCGGCATTCCTCAAGCACATGACGAGCCCTCAGCTGGTGCCACAATTTTTCAGACCCAAAAATTAAAGAAAAAACACCAAGTTATTGTTTATCATTTTATTAGCACGTCTAGTTAGCCAATGTCATCAGAATTTACACGCACACACGGAGATGGAGGGGATAATAAAACAAGGGGGCCAGGCTTACAGTTGAAAGGGTCGACGGCAACAGGATATTACCGTCGATCATTGGCTACGGAATGTCACATTTTTGAGTGACCAATTCGAACATGAACCTTATGCCATGAAGTGTTGAGAATCCCTCTCAGGTTCCAGATGTCTTCCACATTTTCTGGTTGCACATTTCCAGCTATGTCAACCTGCCATCAAAAAGACATCATAACTCGTGTAAGTAATACCAACAGGACAAAACATGATCCCAACACTCACTTTTTCTTTTCAAGGATGGTGAAAAGAATGGAAATATTTTTTCTACAACGCAGAGATAGAACTCATACATATGGTCCACGCTAGATCCCATGAATGCGAGAAGTTCGTGCATCATGCTAATAATAGCAATAACAGTATATTGAATTCCACTAAATATAATAGACTAACATGAATTCATTTTTTCATTTCACTCAACTTTGTATAATATCCTCTTATAGTAAAAATGATTTTAAATTATTCTTTTACCATGTCACTCCAAGTTTTTATGCGTCTACCTCTTCCTTTTGTATATCAGTCCACCCTTTTTTTGTCTCAGGTAGCAAAGCCAACCACAATGCAGACTTGTAGGTTGATTCTGATGGAAGTGTAGCTAAGCATTTGCCGCCAGGAGACTTAGGAGATCGCATTGAATTGTCTATATTAAGTTAATGAGGCAATTAGAGCCCTGTTAGGATTTTTCACATTTTATCCTCACACAATAGTGAGAATTTCATTATAAAAACTTAGTCTGCAAGGATTATGACAGTATACTAAATGTGTTGGATCGATTTTATAATTATATCTATCCAGGTTATCATGATAAAGCCCTTACCAATAGAAGTATAAGAGGACTCTAACAACTTCCGCCAGCTAAGGAGCACCATATTATGTTTTCATTTCTTTTTTTCACAGAGATCCACAGCCAATGGTGGGTTATGGCTGTTCGAATCTTAGTCAGCTGCTGTAGATTTGGATAAAATTGTTCAGATGCTACAAAAATAGAATGATGTTCTTAATGGTAGATCATCATAGTCAAGATAGTCAGAGTATAAAATAGAGGGATGCCACACTTAAAAAAAAGTACCAATGATTGACAGTTTTAGAGTTATGAACCTCAAATGATGTTCACTAGCCAAACTTACCGCTTTGGCAACTATTTCAGCATTCTGCAGGACATCAACATTGGCCTCAAAAAACACCCATGCCCACTTATCGCTTCGAATATCATCTGCTACATATGGAACATTGCCTTTCTGATATCTCAAAGCTTCCACCCAGGTTTTGCCACCATCTACTGATACATCAACTCTCTCAATTCCACGCCCACCTCCTGATACAGCATATCCCTTCACAGTCATCTGCACAATCCTCCAAAAAGAAACAGCTCATCAAGTTCTAGAAGGGGCAACATGGAGTTTGCACTGCCGGCTCGTGTGATAATAGTTTTAAAATGCATGGTTCATGGAATGACATAGATTTGAATGGATAAAATAAAAAGGCAAAAACAAATTTTATAGGCAGGAATCCCTATGTATGCATGGCTTACAGGAAAACGAGGATCATAGGGACACAATCATACCAAAACAGTACAAGATTAAACAACCATGGGAGTCACTTCAAGCATTAGGAATTTGTTTCAAACAATTGTGCTAATGGAGTGAACAAATAAATGAGGGGAACAACAAAGTGTGTGCATTTACAATGGGTGGCAATCATGTTACTACTTTGGAGATCAATCTTATTGTTGATATCGCCACCATCGAAAAGGACCCAAACAAAATTAAAGATAGGCACATATTCAGATGATACAAATAGTATACAGCTCATTATTTTCAAAATAACTCACTCACCTTTCCATCTTTCACAATGTCCGTGTCTTCCAAGGAACAGATGGCGCTCTGTTTAAAAAATAATCATCCAAGTGAGAGACCATAGTTTACTTAAATCACTGGAAGGATTTGCTAAATCAATCTTAAATTCCGTGGAATTTGATTAAATTTACATTCAAAGAGCAGTTTTCAGCAGTCCTTAGTGCCACTGCTCCCACATATGCATTTAAGAAAACTAATATAGTATATGAATGCAGAAGAGATTGACAAGAGAAGCATTGTGAAACCCAGAAACAGTGTGAAACCCAGAAACAGAAGTGTTACTACCTGAACAGGAAAATCCATTTGAGGCCTCCTGGTAGACCAATTTATATTCTCCCAATTAACTGAAGGAGGGAACATCTTGTAATCTTTTTGCATAAAAAACCCCTGTTAAATCCAGTGTGCAACCCCCAATTAGAAAGAATCATCAGCAATTAAAGGGTACAGAAGTTTGAACGAATAGGATATGGTCTAACTTGGCATTCCTCCGCAATTACATTGATGGAGTCCAGCCATTTAACAGAACGTGCACCAATAACTCCTGGAACAACAACCCGCAATGGATAACCATGATCCCTGTTAAGAGGCTTCAATTATGCCACAAACAAAAAAACGTTAGCTAGGTGAATCAAAAACTAGCTGCCAGGAAGGCTGGTTTACTGGAAAACAAGATAGGAAATAAAAAGCAGATTATGCCAAGCATAATGGCCACGTTGTGGTAAGTTTCACTATTTCAAGAAGTAACGAGTTTCTAACATGGAACAAAATATCATCAAACATGTCTTTTATTGGAAGATCCAATACCCATATGCGCAATAAATATATCCAAATTTTTTAAAATCCAAAACCCAAATATTTTGAAAAGGTATAAAATACATATATATCAAAAGTTTCCATGTATTTTCTTTAATAACCTAAAAAGATATTTATCAAGCTTAATTTTTTTTATAAAATTGATTAAAACTCTTCAAATATACAAATATATAATTAAAAATGGTTAAATTTAGTATATAATTTAATTTTAATATAGTCAGAGAAAATATTTTAGATTCGCAATGCTTGATACTTATGCATATGATCTGATATGGCCACAACCAATATTGCCTGATATTTTGATCCATAATTTCCACCTATATTTATCTGACCTGCTTATAGATCTCAGGAACAGTGCATATGTATGTTTTGGGACATGACAATTGGCCAGAAGCAAAAATAATCCAGATTTTGGACAGGATGATATCAATTAATTTGTAATTTCTAACATTTCTGTTACATGCTCGTTATAGATCCACACCAAAACCATATAACTTCTTCTATCTCCTCCCATGTCCAAAACACAACTCAAAATATATTTCTTAGATTCTCATTGTTCAGTTTCATTTCTATGCAATCCAGATTCAGCCTTTTTCAAATCCAACTATACGAAATCACCTTCTATCATGAATTTCACAATTTTTTAAAACAACTTTGTTTGGAATCCAATTTGGAATGAGCAATCAAAGTAAGGGGCAGCCATCCACATTCTATTCATTAGCCTAAAATTTCAGATCAAGACCTTCAAGCCACAATCCTTCACCCACATTTTTTTTTGAATTTGAGCAACAATTCTCATGTCTTAGTAATACAACAATCCAACAACACAAAAATTCACCAAAGATGCAATGATTTCTACTATAATGTGGAGTTGAATTGGATAAAGATGTAATACCCGGATTTTTGGATTTTGCTTATTATGGCTAAATTGATAATTAAAGCTATAATATTTTACTTTCAGGTTGGATTAATCTTTGATCAGATGTATTAGGACATGTTTGTGGCTATTTGCCTAACAAAGAGTTTATTTTGAGTTCTGTGAGATTATTTATTTCAGATCTAAGTCCATTGGGATTTAAGCTTAGGATTATGTGGATTTAAATTAAGATTATGGATGGCCTAATAAATATTTGTGGATTATATGGGTGAAGGATATGGCTCCAGGCGACAATGTGTGTGAGATAAAATAATAAGTTTTTAAAATAGAAAAGAAGAGAAAAACTCTCAAAAGTGCAAGGGAGGGTGGCAAATTTGGTGGGCAATGTATAGAGCCCACATGAAGCCATTGGCTTCTTTATAATCCACCAGCTCGGAACTCCAGGTGAAAAGAGAAGAGAAAGGGAGAAAAGGAAGAGAAAGAAGAAGGTAGGAAGGAGCAGAAGAAGTAAAGGTAGGCTGGGAAGTTGATAATCTTGTCAAATTTTGTACGAAAATCATTAATTTACTTAATTCCAACCCTTGGGTATTTTGATCACATTGCCAATTCACGATAGATTTTGAATATATTTTGGGTATTATGGTTAGAGATGGATTTGCATGTGCTTTGTAGTAAGATTACATGTTAAATCACAAAAGAAATTGATGGATTAATAGTGTTGCATGTTATGAATTCAATGTTGTATGTGATGAATTCGCAGCTACTGCTTGGGTAGAGCAGAACATTTGCTTGAATTTCTGCAGATATTTTGCCCGAGCATTGATTGGTCATGAAGGGAATTTGATAGAATGAAGCATGGTTTTACTCTCAAGCATGAGAAAATGAAGGCTCAAGTTCTCACCTGAGTTCTCGCTCGAGTTAAAATAAAGTAAAAATACCAGCAAGAATGGGTATTCGCATGAATTTTTGCACGGAATTTGGGGAAACGGGCTGCAGGCAAGTATATTCCTTGACCTTCTCTTTGTTTTGCAAGTATAACTAATGAATTTCTCATTAATTTGTCAGTAAATTCATGTATTCAAGCCTTAAGTTCAACTCTTAACATCCTTGCTTTTGTTGTTATAATATGTTGATATTTGTTTATTTTTAGTTAGTTATTGGACATGGGTTGGCTTGAGATTATAATATATTATTGTTGATAAAATACTGTTGCATTAAACAGTAGATAAAACAGTGGATTGTGTAAGAAATTTAAAGGCAAATTATGGTTACTAAGGTTGAGAAATACATGAATAAATCATGTCTCTACGTGATCATTTATTTATACAAGAGGTATGAACGGTATTCTAGAGAGATTCCATGTATATTAAGGAATAATTAGTCCTTATGGTATGTAAGAATGGTGGTATATTGAATAGAAGTGAATTTATAAAGTTTTCATGTGATTGTGTGGTTCATCAAGGAAAGGATTTGACAAATCATTTAAATTGTATACAACGTGATGTTGATATTCTCATGGATGAAACAAGAAGTTTGATTCCATGAATTATTTTGCTAGCCGTGAGAAATTATGGGAGTTTCTCATGTAAACTGTGGTGTAAATCTTGTTAGAATATAGTCAAAAGGTGATTTTTCATTTTGTGGTAAAGTTTGAGCAATTACCATTGTCAATTTTGGTGGTAAAGTTAATGTGTTAAATCAGTATTTTATGTGTGTTTTGTGGTATGTTGTCAGCCATGAGGTTCTTTGAGTGGTGACAATTAAGTGTGGTTAGCAATGTATTCAAAGTGGGATTATGTTGATGATGCAGGTGTTGCTAATTAGGTTGTTAGATGGATGATTTAATTACGTTGTTAGGATGATGTTCTTTTTATGCAGTTCAAAAGATGATTTGATTAATGTTATTATTAAAATTAGGTCAACGATATGATTGCTGGACGGCTTGAGGTTAGCCTTGTGGTGTTAGCCATGTCGTTTCGACAGTTTGATATTAGTTGTGTGGTTGTCAGATTGATTTAGTACCATATTTGTGTCCATTTGGCGTTAAATTATGGATTTAGGTGTTTAACTTGGAATATATGTGAGTTTTAGAAAGATGGTGGCATCATTTTCCTGGTTAAACCTTCTTTGTATTGGACTTTCATGTCATTGATCCTGCCTTTAGACACTTGGAGCAGTTTAGTATTCATACTTCGACCATCCCTTTAGACGAGACATTGTAGTGTTGTTGGACCCATTGCTATTCACTTTCTTTGTCTATTGGAAGTTGTTGACATGGATGGGTTGAAAATAATGTGTGAAGACACCAGCAAATATGAGAACATAGAACACAGGTCCCCAGTATAGTCTATATTATAGAAAGCTTAATTCATTCCTAGTTTTTTGGGAGCATTATGTTTCCACTTAAGTCGTTCCACATTCATATTATGAACCATCGTTGGGAATCAACGAATGACTATGATGATCATGAATTGCGCTTAGGTGCCCAACTATAATCATATAAGGGCAATGGTATATGATGTTTAGTCCTCATTGAGGCAGGTAGATACACGTTGGCCATGGTAAAACGATATGGTTCGGAAACATGGATACTTCATTTTCTTTTGTACTTCTTTGAATTCTTATCTTGATTGGCATTTAGGTTGAGATTCTAATTCTGTCTAATTATGATTGAATTCCATTTTATTCAAATCAAATTGTTTGTCATCTTTATCCTCATCCTGTGGATCATATATATATTTGTTGGACTTTTAACTCACCCTTACACCCTCTCCATTTTCATATCTTTAGTGACAGGAACAATGGAAAGCCATGGAGGTTGATGAAAACAATTTAAGACTTGTGGCTAGAACTTAGTGGAACCTGGAATACAATTGCTTGATTGGAAAATCTTTTTATATTTGTAATAAGAATCACATTATGGGCAAATAATTTTGGATTTTTGTTGTACCATTTAATATATCAAGTTCCCACAATGGAAGCATGATTGTTAATGACTTTTTTTTTTTTTTTATCATTTGTTACTGAATCTTGTACTGCTTTGTCATGGATTATTTATTTTATTATGGATAATTTGCAGCCTCATAATCTAGAGTTAACATAGTAAGACGTTACAAAAGCTCTTCTTAGTCTCCATAACCAGAAACATGTCAGGACTTAGTCCTCTAGCATTACCAGCTTTCTCCAACTATGAATGAAGTAAATAAATATTTCTTGCAGGTCCAAATTGAGAAGCTGTTTGTAACACTTTGATATTTCGAACTTAGGCTATTCGTACGTGTCAAATTAGGCTATTCGTACATGTAAAGGATATTTTTTAGGGGTTGATAATCGGTCTTTGGGGCAGATCTAATCATTTGGTGGACCCTAGCTCAACGGCTTTGAGAAGATTGCTCGATGGTTTTCTTATTGTGGTAATTCTCCACATTAATAGACTTTAGATTCAAATAAAGTAATTAGTTATTTAGAAATAGTTGTGGATATCTCAGTTTTAATAAAATTCAGAATTTAGGATTTAATTCAATTCAAGTAAATTATTTGGAGGGAATCAAGAGTCTGTCTGTGAATCTTAATTTCCCTTGGAAACCCTAATTCATCAAAACCCTATGTGCCTTATTGTTGCAACTCTAGCCACCACACTTGTTTGAATTTTAAACACTAATTTGAGTTCATTTGTTAGCTAATTAGGAGGGTGACAGATTAGGGAGAGAATAACTAGGTTAGTTAGCTCCATAGCGTTAATTAAGCCATATATAGCACGGCTCAACACTTCAATCCGTGCCAAGTCGTAGGTTAGCCAGCCCTCAAAACAAGTTGTGCCTTGCCCAGCACAGCCTGTTATTTTTTTTATAATCCGACAGTCAAGTGACCATTTCAAAGGTCGCATGACCGTTGCGGCTTGCACTGTTGCACCAACAGGAGCAACAAACTAATGACCGTTGCACCGACGAGGATAATATAAATAAACTATAAATACCCCCTCCCTCTCTCTTCTTCTACATCTCACCTCTACTCTCTCACTATTGTATAACAAGTAAAAGTGTCATACTTACTAATATAATTATATTATTTTTATTAATTTTATATTTAATTTATATATTAATATTATCATTATATAACTCAATTATTAATGGTACATAATTTTTCTAATTTCGATAATGAAAAAATATGAAAAAATTATTCCAATACTCACATACCAACTATACAATATACACACGGTGATAGTGGTTTTGAAATATCAAAATCACAACCTATTCCAAATATCTTTACTACTCCTTTTAGTTCTGACCGCCCTTTAGAAAACATTCTAATAGTATATGGCAAATTTTTTTAATTAAGTTAGTTAGCAGTTAACAAGTCAATTGTAAAACATACAAAAAAATATTATACTTGTGAAATTTCTATAGATATTGGATACCTAAAGCAACATAGAGAAAAACATAAGAGACAATAATTATCGTCAACTCAAACTAAACTAACATTTTTAAGCGGTGCAGGGATATAATTTTTTTAGTACGATTAAAGGCTAAATTGAGAATAGATAACAGAATACATAATTCACTCAGAAAACCCATTTCCCATGGCGAAAGACTACAAATTTGAAAGGTACGTATAGAAGTGCTTGCAGTCCAAATACGTAAAAATATCCTGAAACGCTGTTAAACGTGAAACTATTTATCTCTTCTTCTTTTTTTACAATTTAAACAATAATTAATTTTAAAATTAACACAGGTAAAATCTAATATTCCTTTAACTAATGATATACGATGATCACATAATAATTTACCTTATATTTGTATTATAACACATTAGATTTCTAAAAATTTGAAATTACAAAAAACAATATTGGTTTTAAATTTTTAAATACTCACATACTGTTTTTGCAATTCTAAAGCAATTAATATTATTATAAACGAATACGAAATATTTTATAATGATGCGTTTTAGGGCCCTGATTCCATACGGATCTTCATCAGCACTATCTCCTTTGTCGGATATTCGAGTATGAACAAGCTGGATCTATCCTCCATCTTCGATAACCTGGAACCTACGTATCACAACTAAAATCCAGAGTATCAGAGGACAATCGGAGCTTACTCCCCGACAGCCACTCCAACGCTCAAGTCAGAATTCTTTCTTAAGAGAAAGATAATTTGAGAAAAGAAAATGACGAAAACGAGCGGAAAAGAACATTCAAATAGTAAATATTGCGTACTGTCAAGTTTGGATGCCCAGGATCATCCTTTCTCTCGCCGGGTGCTTTCATTTTATAATGCCAGAAAAACGGTTTTCCTTGTAAGTTTTCTATAGCACGTGGCACTATATTGGATAATGGAGATCAGTTTGGGCTGCCGGTTGCATCCTGCTAGTCGTAAGATCGTGCGCATGATCCAATTGCAGTAAGTTACACTTGGGGACCTTGATGGGTTATGTTTATGGGCCTTGATGTGAGCCCAGCCCATTTCGCGCCATGACATGAACGGCCCTTCGTCAAGTAAACCCATCTACAATTATACCCATCACTAGCCCCCTATGACAAAGTTTGTAATTTTTAACCTCTGGTATGTTTACTGATAGCATGCTCCTCCTTCCTCATCTGCTCTCTGTTGTTACCCATAGGAAGGGATCTTTATCAACCAAACGGGATGATGTCGGATCAGAACCAGCTATTCCAGATGCAAAGAAGCTAATCTCAGTTAATATTCCTTAACAAAATCAGTCTATAGTTGATTTTATTAAGCAGAACGTGGCCAGTCAATCAGGAATGGAATTGATCGAGAGTGATCAGATTTTTGGAATGGATTACGATTCAGATCCAGAGTGACTATCTTCCGGAGTTGTTTGAAATTCCAGAGTGATAGGAATTCTGGAGTGAACAAACTTTTGGAATGACAATCTTCCGGAGTGACAAAACCTCAAGAGTGGACTGAGATTCCGGAGTGAACAATTGCCGGAGAGAGTTAAAATTCATGAGTGAACAATTACCAGAGTGAGTTAAAATTCCGGAGTAACCATCTTACGGAGTGACAAAACCTCCAGGGTGGACTGAGATTCCGAAGTGAACAACTGCCAAAGTGAGTTGAAATTCCAGACTAAACAAACTTCCAGAGTAACCATCTTCCAGAGTGAGAAAACCTCCGGAGTGGACCGGAATTCCAGATTAAGTCCATCAACAGCAAGCAACAGGTTTGTGTTTTCGTGGTTTATCCTGGGTGCTACCAGCCGCGGCGTAATGTCACGTTGTCATTAATGACGAGGACGATTTCCCAAGTGATGCGACGTGTGCGATGTTTTAAATAATCTGCAATCATGGCATTCATTGAAACCATGCGCCCCTTCTCCCTTCAATTTGAAAGTGGCGCTGTTTCGATTTCAAAAAATCTACCCATAAATTCAGCACTATTTTGGGCCGGTTCACTTCACCGTCTTCTAGCTCTAAACCCTAAAACTTTTAACTCCCTTCTTCCTATTGGTTCCCTTCTTCACTGTTACGATTTCGCTCTCATGGCTTGTCAAATCAATGATACTTGGTCAGTGCTTTCATAGGCTGATGTTGAGGGGTTGTACTCTCAATTCAACATTTCTAGGAAGATTCCCTTTGCATTGCCTAGCGAAAACGACAAGGCCTGTGCTCCACCTACTAATTTCATCAATGTCTACAAGGTTTACCTTAAGAGTGGCCTTTGCTTTCCCATCGCGCGTGAGTAACCTCTGTTATTTTTTCGTCTTCGTGGGATAGAGCTGAACTCTACCGCTGTGAAGGTGATAGTTTGATTCTACCAAAGTGACGATTGGATTTCGCTGGCTCCCAGGGAACTAAGCATCTTGGGAATGATCCACGAATAGGTGAAGAACTGAAAAGAAAGATTTTTCCTTATGAAGTTGTCTTTGGGCATCCCCTGTGAGTGGGAAAAAGTCTCTAACTCATTTACCGACAGGGTTACACCTCAAGAGGAGGATTCAGTGAAATTGTTGATCGAGCTATTCCGGGAGAAAGCGGATTCCTTTAATGATAAAAATAAAGACGAACTGCTTTCACCAGAAATTTTGCTGTTCACTGAGTGGGTGACTGGCTCTGAAGAAACGGTGGTCGTCGTTGTCTCACCACCAAAAGGGCACAAAAGGGAAACCGGTACCGTGAACGCCAAAGCCACTTCATCACCATGCCGAGTTGCCTCCTATCTCACTATTGAGGCAAGCCCTCCCATGCCCAAAGGCGCACAACCTGGGAGCTCAACAGGAGCGCGAAATTCAGACCCTCATGTTCAAACGGGTCTGGAGCTTGAGCTAGAGATGGGCCCTAAACCTAAACTCGCTATGGGTGAGGATCCCCCGGCGATTTCTGTTGAGCCCCTAAGCGTTCACAAGACTATGGGCCAATCTGTTGTTAGGCAAACCGGTACGGGTGGCACTCCAGCAAAAGCCCAAGATGTCAAGGTAGGTGACGTTTTAGTGCCTGTTCCTTCGCACATCCAAGCGGGGCTCCCTGCCTGCCCGGCAATTACAGAAGGAAATGTTAGAGTGGCAGGGATTGTGGAGGCTTCTCACCCAAAGTCTCTGACATCTAATCTAGCAACCTCTTCATCTCAACTAGGAACTGGTGAACACCAACCGGTGTAGCCGTTCACTCCTGGTTCGATGGTTTCATCATCTCGCCCAAGCCCTGCTGGAAGGCGATCGGATTGTCAATCTGCCCCCCTTCTGCGTCAAGGGCTCCTTTGACTAAGGCAACTCTCAGAGTGTCATTCCTCACTGTAAGTGTTTGGTGAATTCCTTCCATTGAATTGAATAAAGTCGATGCAATGGACTTATTTTATTCCCCTTCTATGCATTCGCAGGATGATAAAATGCTTGATCCTTTGAAGATTGGTCTTCATAAAGTGAAACTTTGGATTCGTCAATTATAGGAAGAAAGCAACCATTTAAGACGAACTCAAGTTGACCCAAATGAGCTGGAGGACATTCGAAGCCAGAGGAATGCTGCTACTGCTAAAGCCCAACAATGCCGGGATCAAATTTCAATCTTCAACTTGAATTGCAGGGCACCAGGGATGCTCTTTAGCTGTCTGATCAGCACATTCCAGAGCTCCAAAGTGAGATTGTTCGTTTGGGCTCTGAGCTGAAGGCGTGCCTCAAGTTGGGGGAGGTGGGACCAATGCTGAACGCCCGATTTCTGGAGGGCATTCAACTATGCCAGCATATTGCCTTGGTGGTTGATCCATGATTCCCAGTTAACTATTTTGACGAGAGGAATAGAGGTGCTCGTCGCCAATCTGATTTACGGGATTTTTCCAACTCTGGTGAGCCATGTTCACGTCATCCGGGGAGCCCCCAATCTTAGTATAATTTTCGTAGTTCACCAGTTGTACAATCTTGACGTATTGTTCATATTGCAAAAGAATATAATGGCTTCTTGATTGTTATTTAAAATTTTGGTTTCTGGTCATCCCCTTTATTTTGTACATAATTGTTTGCCAGCCAAGTGCCATGGCTATGGCTATTGGTGTCGGGCTTTGGTGAAATTATGATCGCTGACAATTGTCACAATCATCACATCTGATCCTGATCCTAACTCGTAGACCATGGTTGACTGAAAGTTCGCATCCCTTAGCAAGAGAATTGAAACACGTATACTGAACAGTCCCCTAAGGTTTAATTGTTTGACCGTGTTTGGTCACTTGGAATGGACCCGGGATTAAAATTTCGACCGCTTGTGGATCGCTAGATAACTGGATCGAGATTCTTTGACTGCTTGTGGGTCATGAAACAGGCAGGAAGAAAAACCCACCAAACTTATGGGCAATCTAGGCTGGTTTAGTTTCATGATTTGTTATATGAACACACATATGTTCAAATAAAATAATGGAAAGAGAACAAATAAAAAGCAACTTATTTTATTAATGTAAAACATGATAACGTATGTATTACCTACCTGGAACAAAACTATTGATAAAACTTTTTTAAATGAACAACATTCCATGTTCTCGGTATTAATTTGGCATTCTAGCTGCGCAATTTGTATGTGACATCCCGGAGAATAGCTGAGACAATTAATGGACCTTCCGAATTTGGGGAGAGCTTATTCCTATTGACAACTTTTCCTGTTGCCTTTATATTGCGTAAGACCAAATCTCCGACATTGAATTTCCGAGCCTTCACCCTTTTATTATTATATTGAGCAACTCGTTATTGATATGCGGCTGTACGCACCTTGGCGATTTCCCGGACTTCATAGAGCAAGTCAAGATGTTGCCTGAGTCTTTAGGCATTGCTAAGGGAATTAAAGTTATCATCTCTGAGACTGGATAGTCCTATGTCCACAGGGATTATGCCTCCGTCCCTGAGTATAGACTAAACGGCGTTTCTCAAGTTGGCTTTTTAGGTGTCATACAATAGGACCACAATATTGAAGGTAATTCGTCTGCCCAAGAGCCCCCAGTGTCTTCCATTTTTGTTTTCAATCCATGCAACAGAGTTCTGTTAGTTACTTCTACCTGTCCATTGGCTTGCGGGTAAGCCACCGAAGTGTGGACTAACCTGACGCCTAAGCTTGTCCGTACTTGGTGAAATGCCTTTCCGTAAATTAGGTCCCATTGTCAGTTATTATAACCCTCGAAATCCCACCTACAGACGATACTCTGTCGCACAAACTTTGTGGCATTATGCTTTGTAATTTTTGCCAGGGGAGTAGCCTCTACCCACTTGGTGAAATAGTTAATGCCCACAATAGCGAGCTTTCTCTGACCGGATGCAACTGGAAATCGGCCAAGTATGTCAAGCCCCCACTGTGCAAACGGCCACGGCGTCTGCAAGGTTCTCAATTCAGTCGACAGTTGATGAAGCATATTACGGTGCAGCTGGAAGTTCTCATACCTTTTGACAAAATCCATTGCATCTTTCTTCATTGTTAGCCAGTAATAACCTTGTCACATAATCTTGAGGGCTAAGTTTTTACCGCCTATATGCGATCCGCATATCTCGAGGTGGACTTCACTCAGGACATAATCTGCCTCTTCCGGGGTGAGGCACCGAAGGTATGGAATTGAGTATTCTTGGCAGTACATTTTTCCGTCCACGATAGCATACCAACCTACTATCTTCTTTACATGTTTGGCATCATCTGGTCTCTCCGGCAATATTCCATCAGCTATGTATCTCTAATATGGTGATATCCAATTCTCCTTGTCAAGGACCTGCAAAACTTCTTGTTCTAACTCCTCAATTCTTGGAGTCGACAAAACCTCCCGTAAGCTTCTTGAATGCTGTTCGGGGTTTTCGGCAGCTGCAGCCCTTGTAAGCTGATCTTCCTTTCCATTGTCCGCTCGCGGGATGTACGCTCTCTCCATTTTGTCAAAGTTTTGTACAATATTCTTCACCTTCGTGAGATAGTTCTTTAACAATGAACTTGTTACGTCAAAGCTTTCCTAAACTTGGTTAACGATCAGTTCGGAGTCGCTGTACACAATTACATGCTTCGTTGAACATTCTTTAGCTAGCCAAAGCCCAACAAGCAAGGTCTCATACTCGGCAACGTTATTAGTTGCCGAGAATCCAAGCCTCAAAGAATAGCTTATTTCTTTTCCGTCGGGAGTTCTCATAACCACTTCTGCTCCACTGCCAGATTAAGTATCAACCCATCGACGTGCAAAGTCCAACTCGAATTGCTATCTATCTGGTAGGCGTCTTCATCACCAACAGAGGTACCCAAAGCTGGCGCAGTGGTTTCAACAATGAAATCGGCCAAAGCCTGACCCTTGATAGTAGGCCTTGGTCTAAACTCAACGTCAAACTCACACAATTCAATGGTCCACTTGACTAATCTTACGAGCATATCAAGCCTCTGTAGTACGACCTTCAGGGGTTGGTCAGTCAAAACAATTATCCTATGAGCTTGGAAATAGGGTTGCAATTTTCGGGCTGAATGAACAAATACTAAAGCCATTTTCTTGATGTGTAACGGGTCTCAGTATCGGCTAAGGTCACCGACCATTGCATGTCTGATTGTTGTTGGATTAACACCGAACTTAATGCTATTTTCGACACTGCCAGATATAGATATAGATCTTCACCCTACTATGGTAAAGCCAACAGAGAAAGACTAGCCAAATAGTCCTTTAGCTATTGGAAAGTACCCTGGCTGTCCGCTGTCCAAGTGAAACCATTTGCTTTCGTTCCTCTCAAAGCGTAAAGAAAGGGAGGTATTTCTCAGCTGATTTGGCCAACAACTGGGATAAAGCTACAAGCCTCCCGGTCAGCCTCTAGACGTCTTTTACCATCCTAGGTGGAGCCATATCTATTATTGCTTTTATTTTTTTCCAGATTGGCTTCAATTCCACGCTTGGAGACTATAAAGTCCAAGAATTTTTCGAAAGTAACTCTGAAAATGCATTTGGTTGGATTCAACTTCAACCGATGCTTCCGGAGTACCTCAAAGGTTTTGTCTAAATCTTGGATGTGGTCATAGGTTTCCTTACTCTTGACGAGCATATCGTCCACGTACACCTCCATATTTCGACCGATTTAAGTCTCGAACATTTTGTTTACAAACCGCTGATAAATTGCTGCTGCATTCTTTAGACCAAAAGGCATAATCTTGTAACAGTATGTACCTTAGTTGATCATAAAAGAAGTATGCTCCACATCTTTTGGGCTCATCCTAATTTGGTTATATCCAGAGTAAGCATCCATGAAACTTAGCAACTCGTATCCAACCGTGGAATCTACCAACGAATCTATCCTAGGCAATGGATAGCTATCTTTGGAACAAGCCTTGTTCAAATTGGTAAAGTCTACACACATCCGCTATTTTCCATTGCTTTTCTTTACAAGTATGACGATGGAGAGCCAGTCATGATACTAGACTTCTCTAATAAAATTGGCGTCAACCAATTTTTTCACTTCCTCACGGTTCGTAATAAACTTTTCAATCGAGAGGTTTTTCCGCCTTTGCCTGACTAACTTGTGACCAGGATCTACTCCAAGCTTATGGACCATCAAATCGACCAGGATTCTGGGCATGTCAACGGGTGACCACGCAAAGACATCCGCATTCTACTTGAGGAAGGTGATAAGTTGATCTCGTAAGTGCCCAGAAAGGGAGCCTCCAACTTGTATATACTTTTCCGGATCATTGGAGTCCAGAGGAACCTAGTCAGTTGAATCGCCAGATTGGGCTTGTTGTAGAGTCACCTCATCTCGGTAGTCAAAGTCTTTAAATGACTGGTCTAGAGTTGTTTGAGTGATTTGTGACAAATAGCAAGTTCGGCCAGTGACTTGGTCACCTAAGACTTTACCAACACCGGATAATGTTGGGAATTTCAACTTCAAGTGTGGGATGGATGTTACCGCCCCGAAGGCTGTTAGATAGGGTCGGCTTAAAATGACATTGTAAACTGAAGGTAAATTGACAACCAAAAAAATGAGTACATGGGATGCCATCCTGGGGTACGTTCCCAAGGTAACCTCCAATTGTATGGTTCCTTGGACGAACACTAGCTCATTGTCCAGTCTATAAAGGAGTCCATTCGCCAATTTAAGTTGGCTCTTCTTTAAATCCAACTTAAAGTACGCATCCAAGTAAAGCAAATTACTTGAACTTTCATTATAAACAAAGACTCGTTTCAACTGGTAATCTATTGTACCATTAGAAACGAGTGCTAACACAACCAGGGGATCAGAATGAGGAATTTGTACATGTGACATATCGTCCTTATCAAAACAAATTACATCATTCTTAATCCCTACCCTTGACTTTTTATTTTCCGCAGCAGCTTCTGGCCGGTCTGGAGTGTGTTTTTTGGACGATTTGGTTGATATCATGCTAACCACTCCAACTGCTACTCTATTCTTCAAGCGCTACTTCTGGTCCTACTCCTCTCCTATTCCACCGGAGGTCTATCCCTGGTTCTTCAAAAACTTAGTGAGGTGCCCTTTTCAATGAGGTCCTCAATTTTCTCTATAGGGTCCGACACTCCTCAGTGTTGTGACCCAGAGATTGATGGTAATCACAATATCTTGATTGATTTTCTCCGGATATTTGGTTGGCTTGGGCCACTTAAGGAACTTTTTGCCTCATATTTGCATGAGAATGTTAGTCCGAGAGTCGTTCAATGGGGTTAAGTTTAAAGGTTTGAATTCCCTTCGAGCCCCCGACTCAACCCTAGACTGCTTCTTTGGGTTTCGTGAATCAAAACGGTCTCCATACCTTTTCCTTCTATCTGGTCCATGTTACGAGTGATCCACATGTCCTAGCTTCTTAGCTTCATTTGCTTCCTCTACTGCTATGTGTGCGCAAGTTATGGCTTCCACCTCAGAAAAAGTCCTTGGATCCTTATGAGCCAGATGTTTAAATAACTTGCCAAATTCTAGCATGTTCATAAAGGTATTCAGCTTTACATCATCGTTAAGCCGTGGAATCCACCGGGCTTCTGCAGTAAATCTTCCTAAGAAACTTTTCAGACTTTCGCTTGGCCCTTGCTTAATATGAGCCAAGTGCCAAAATTACTTCTCAATCCTCCAACTGGAGGTGAACTGGGTCAAGAAACTGTAGGTCAATTCCTCTAATGACCGGATTAAGTTTGGTGGTAAACGGTGAAACCATATTCAGGCATTTCCCTTGACAGTGACACATAATCATTTCGTCCAAACCCTGAAAACTTAAGTGTGTGCGGAAGTGGTCTGTGTGAACCATGGGATCAGCACTTCCATCATAAATGTCCAATGTCGGCATTTTAAATTTATGAAGGAGTGGACAAATTCGAATTTCCATTATGAAAGGAAACCTCCTCAAATCAGCAGAATGTTTCTCTGCACTTCCGCTAAACACATGTTGCTAAATCTTCTCCACTTTTTCCTCCACATGAGGAGCAGTTGCTGTTGATTTTTTCTCAATGAGGTAATTCCTCAACTCTGAATGCTGTGGCCGGGCAAGGTGACTACTTCCTACTGCAAACTGTATGTTGCAGGAGGCCCCATCGTGGTCCGAAGGTCTATGATCATCCTGAGAGTAGCAAAGGTTTCGCCGCTCAGGGCTTTCTTCATGGGATCTTGGGCCTAACCGGCCTTCTAGTCGTGACCAGCCTCCTTTGTCGCTGGAGGCCACTTTTCCCTGATCCATAGACTATTCAACATTTCTTATCAGGCACCTCCTCCTCTGGCCTCTTCTTCTCGAGGCAGGAGTGCTGACAGTAGAAGTTGGAATTGCCTGCCCATGCTGATCTAAATGCACGCAAAGGGTTCGGATTACCTCCACCATATTTTCCATTCGACCATTCATGGCTTGCATTAAGACCATCTGTCGGTCTTCCCCACAACTACCTGCTTGAGGGTCGTTGCTGGGGGAGGTTACGTCTCCAGGAGCATTTGTATGAGTTCTTGTATTAACTATATTTTGATGCGTGTTGTGGTAAAGTTGGCTTTTTGCTCAGTTTTCCCACAGACGACACCAATGATGGGTTTCATGGCCCTGATTCCAGATGGATCTTGATCAACACTGTCTCCTTTGTCGGATATTCAAGTATGAACAAGCTGGATCTATCCTCCATCTTCGATGACCTGGGATCTGTGCACCACAACTAAAATCGAGAGTATCAGAGGACAATCGGGGCTTGTTTCCCGACAGGTATTCTGACGCTCAAGTCAAATTTCTTTCTTAAGAGAAAGATAATTTGAGAAAAGAAAATGATGAAAATGAGTGGGAAAGAACATTCAAATAGTAATAATTGCGTACTGTCAAATTCGGATGCCCTGGATCCACCTTTTTCTCGCCAAGTGCTTTCCTTTTATAATGCCAGAAAAACGGTTGTCAGTTTTCTATAGCACATGGCACTATATTGGATAAAGGAGATCAGTTTGGGCTATCGGTTGCAGCCTGCAGGTCGTGGGATCGTGCGCAATATCCAATTGCAGTAAGTTACACCTGGGGACCTTGATGGGTTATGTTCGTCGGCTTTGATGTGAGCCTAACCCATTTCACGCCATGACCTGAGCGGTCCTTCATCAGATAGACCCATCTACGTTAAACCCATCAAAAAAAAACTTTTCTATTATTTTTGACAATATTTGGAATAATAATTCTAATTTTTTTTATTTAAATCACAATTTTTTAATTTTGAATAATAAATTATTCCATATAAAATGTGCATATTATATTATTAACCTTTGTGTCAAAAATATTTTACAATTTATTACTCATTATATAGAAAAAAAATAAAGAATATTATTCTATTTATTAAAACGTCTTTTCGAGAATAGCAGTTCGAAATGCTATACTGACAGAATAAGTATAACTACAAGAAGACGAAGATCAACTGCACAACATGATGAAGCTCAACCTACTAGATGCCAGAGACCGCATATCCTTTCTACTCTATTTTAATCATCTTCCACAATGAAAATATCCCAAAGGCCCAAACAATTACGGATACCAATTGTGATGGCTGAAATGATTAAATAATTTTTAGAAATATTTTATATGGTTATTAATGAACTTGCAGGCCATTACACCATCTAAAATCTATTATTAAGTTAATTGCTATAATTTACAAACAACTTTGCACTTTATTGGAATGATTATAATTTCTGTCGTATGATACCAACGATGAAGGTAAATATAAATTTTATAAAAAAAATAATTTTAAATAATTTTAAAACAATTAAAATTAATATATTCACTAATATTATATTTAATTATATTTTTTTAGAAAAAAATTTAAAATATAAAAAAATCCTCAAATACTAGCTTGGCTTGCCATAATTATGGACCCCCTGGTAAATTTACGTGAGGTGTATATCTATTTTGAAAAATTATACGCCAACATAGGATGGCCAACAGTACAAGAGAAATAAAGGCACCTGCATACAATGTACAGCTTGTATACACAACAACCAACACTGAAACAATCCATCAATCTAGCAACAAAAGCAAGTGGCAACAACAACAAAGATAGACAAGATTAAATTAGTACATATTTGACATGAAACATAGTCAGTTAGTAAAAATACAACATTGACTGAATTTCTTCACTACTTGCAATTCGACCATATTTTCAACTTCATAAGTAGCAAATCAAAATTTAAGATTTTGAATTGTCAAAAAACTAATGAGCACATATTTCTTATGCTCGCATTAATGGCATAGAATCCTTAGCCCCACTAATAAGTACAAAATTATTAGAATCGACATTCAATGCCAGGGGTTGACAAGTTGGCCAAAAAAGAAGCAAGATGACAGAAGAGTAAAAATGTGCATCTTTTTTCAAAGATTAAATAGTCGCAAAATATCGCATCATAAATTCGATCATTTTCAATTCTAGTGAGGAGAATGACTCCAAAAATGACGGTAGTGAAAATACAACTGCGTTATTATTAAATGTATTTTTCTACTTTTATAAATTGTAGCACTAAAAATATTCGATAAAATAAATAAAATATGAAGTATTTTTTTTATAATACTTTGTGTAACTGTAATTTTTTATTTATGTTTTATTTCTTACAGCACGGCTCGGAGGCACACTCAGCCCAACACAAGTGGGCCACATGCCTTGCTGGGTTGTGTTGTGTTGGGACATATTCGTCCCGTGCCATGCCAACACGGCATGTTTACATGACAGGGCCCATTTAACACCCCTAAGTTTCAAATTTAAATATCAATTAGTGGAGGGAAAAGGGAAAACCCTATCCCTTTAACTGGCAGCCACCTTTGCTTATAGAAACCCAAGTAATGGCATATTGGCAGACTTAGATGCTAAAATGAGTTGTATTATTTTAATTTTTGCATTCAAGAAGGGAGAAAAACCTCAAACTAAACCCTAGTGTCCCTCTTATTTCATGAATCCCTACAGAGCCTCTTTTCTTCTTTCAATCCACCTTAGATGTTTGACCAGGTGAGAAGAGTGCAAGAGAGAGGAGCCATGAGATCTGAAGAATGAGACCAAGAAGAAAGTAATAGAAGGAAAAAGATCATCAATCAAGGCAACTAACTGACCCCTTCTTCCAAATATTCTAGCTTTCTTCTCTTTGATTATTCTTATACCTTATTTCATGTTGTTATTCCATTCATCCATGAGAAATCATAGAATAAGATAAGAAGGAAGATATATGCATGTTAGATTAACACTTTCACGAAGAGTTAATCATGTTTTAGTGCAGCAATTGCTAGCATGCAAGCCAGCATTCGAATATCATTGATGGACTTCCAGTTTTTGATAGCCATTCGAGCATTAATCTCGAGAAATGGTTAGATCTGTGCTTCATGTTTATTATATGATAATAGATCGACAATTTTATAATGTTACAATACATGGTTGATTTATTAATAAATAGTAAAGATACATGTTTACATTATACTCTCGTTTTGACAGATTTAAACTTGAGAAGTGGATTATCAAATATGGTATTATGGGAGAGTTTGAATGCCATAAGTGGTTCTTAGAGTAGATCCGTAGATCTAAGAGTTTCCTTTCGTTATATGTTTATATACTGTTTGGTAGTATATTGTAGAAGACCTTGGTAGTTTGTTGTATGATGTATACAAAATTTCACTTTTACATGAAGAAAGCATTAGGCATTTGAGTTCTGTGAGGGGGGTCATTTGAATGCCAAGTGTGGTTCAGAAGAGTTACAGGAATCATGAGGGTTCCAACTTATCTCGATATAATTTGCTTGTATTATATCTATTTAAGGGCCTTATTAGTAGAGGTAACATTTTGAATGAACTTAGCATTTTAGAAGTAGATTCTAGCATTTAATCAGCGTGCAAGCTCACATTCGAACGCCAGAGTGATAGTTTCGAGAGTGTATGCTAAATCTTAGGTGAGGCCTATGAAGATGATTTCTATAGTTGTTTAAAGGATTTTAATGGGCCTAGTGAGAGGTGACCACATAAAGAGTATTTAGGTATTCGATTGATTTCATCTATCCATTCCTCAAAAGGAATTCCTTCGTGTCGCTCTTAATTGCATGAGTATACTTTCCTTGGTATCTTACAATTAAAGTAAAAAAGATTATATGAAAATACTACAATCTCAAGAATAATGGAACCTGTAAAACTTTAGTATAACCTATAGTCGTTCGATACTGATTTCTATAACCCGAAAGTTATAAAGCCTATTGTTTCATGGAGGGATGGTTATAGCCATATGATTATCATAGAATGTGATATCGAAGGATATCATGGTGATGTATGCTAGGTTTAACGTGTTAAGCGCTAAAGATTCTCATGCACTGTGTCCATGAGGAGAAGTCTCTGAGGAATACATTGTTTGATATTCTCACACATGCATCAGTGGGGAAAAGTCTTAGGAAGCCATGTATGGTTGCATGTCAATCTTACGAGTATCGAGATATCTTATGGGAATCACCAGGCCAATGGGGGTGCATATATGTTGGCCTTTGATGCACCTTGACTGAGTTGCAGAGTTCTTGAATAGTATTATTATTTGAGCATTGTTATTGCTATTATTATTTTTATAGTTGTCGTTATTGACTAGCCTAAGATTATCATTGTAATCCTTTTTATGAATATTGTTACTTATTGAACGTTTGGCTTATTCCTTACATTTTTCTTGACTACATATTAATGAGATAAAGCTATCCGGTGATCAATTTAGCTAAGTTGCTTAAAGGTTGGGGATCACTTAACCTTGATGTCTTATATTGGAGTTAGAGTTCATTTTTGTTTTTAGACACTGATTTTAAGAGATTGAAAGGGGCTGCGTCTCCTTGTTGATGTTGATATATTCAGACTTTGGTTTCACCTCGGTGTGTACAAGGAGTATTTATCATAGTGATTGATGTTTTATGTTATATAGATATGTTGATTTTGGAGATAATATGTCAGTTTGGTCTACAATCGTCAACAGAGTCCAAGTAGCCACAAACGGAGGTAAATCAGCTTACCTTGAGCTAATGAAGCCCACTGAACCTTTCAAAGGGGAAGAAAAGCTAACTGAAGTTCCATGTAAGGTTTCTTCTTCTTAAAACTTAAATTGGCACGTAGGGACCAAACTAGAGCCCAAAAGTACAATAATGATTATATCTGTCCCAAACAAACACAATACCACTTACCGAGCCTCTTCCGAAACAACAGAATCTAAGTGGTTACCCTAACATAGCGGGAATCAAGCAAATGCAAATTATACTCATCTCCTGATTGATCACAATGCTGCACTACAGCATCCTCCACAAATTTCCAAGGACTACCTTTTACTTTGATCATTCCACTCACTAGCCTTGCAAATTAAGATTTAACAGATCATGAACAGCAAGTAGAGTTATTGTATGACATTACCCAAACTAGAGATGCAGCCAGAATAGTTCTCAAAATGGGTGATGCAGGGAGGGGGCATAAAGGGGAGGAAGGAAGGAGTAGGAGAAAGGAATGAACAGGAAAGGAAGCAGAGAAAAGAGAAGCAAAGAATACCAGGAAAAAGAAAAAACAATTACAATTTTCAATATTAATTTAATTTCATCAATGAATACTCCAACAATAAAGTTAGGGCCCTTATATAGAAGTATTCTACTCCTAGGATAATTAAGAAATAAACATAATTTTTTAATTAACGATAAATCAAAATAAAAAAATAATAAGATAAAATATAACAACCATAAAATATCATGTGGCTACCAATATTATAAAATTTTATAAATCTGCAAGATATTACAAAATATAGAACTAAATCAATAATCGAAATCAAATAAATTAAAATTTTTTTAATTTTGGAATGTCCGCAATATCCATATCAACAGGTAGCAAAAACTGAGCCTTTTCAACTCCTTGTCAGTTGTACCCTTTTGCCTTCTAAAGCTTTTCTTCCACTTTTCCATTTTCCTCTAATCTTCCCTGCCTTTTGATATCTGCTACCAAATCTACACCCTATGATCCCAACTCTGAGAAATTATCATTTGCTTCACCACTCCGCTGGAGATTATTTCCCGAAAAAAACCTGCCTAGTGCCTTCTCAAACGTTGGACAGGTGATTCAGTGGATCTAAATAGAACTCACTGGATTAACGGATCCACAGGCCAAAACAAGGCTTAATGTGGCTCCATATTGTGATTGATAATTTTAAAAAAGGGTAATTTCCAAACAAATCTATCTGCTTGTACTACTTCCTATCGGTATGATCTCAGTTATGATTTTTACCTCTATTCTTTCTCATTGTCCTCCAAACTACCCAAACCACTCTGTTTTGTTTTGGCTACAAAGTCATATCAGTGAGTTGGGACAAATTGGATGATCAAGTCAGCTATCATCACCTCTTTCCCTCACTCTGTCTTACCTTCATTTTTCAATATTTATTCACTCTTCATCACATCATCGACTAGTCAGACAAACCCAACTTTGAAAGTGTGAAGGACCTGGATTTGGCAAAGATTATAGACAAAAATTGGAACCTCTTGATTGATTTTAAATGGATTTCATATACCAAAAATTGATTTAATTCATATAGTCATAGTGATTTTCTTAGAGTTTCATCTGTCAGAATTGATTCTTACCCCCAGCCTATCAAAGCTGAGCTTTGTGATATGGCAATGCCTAAGATCCATACCTTCATCTGCATGTTCTTTGATTTTTGGTGAGGTACCAGAAAACTTTTTGCCTTTTACCTCATAAACGCCCTCCTCTGCATACATTGTGTAATGCTCAATGGTTTTGCCTTTTCCAATTAATGCACTTAATTTTTTATTATTTATTACGTAAGTTTTTTGGAGACCACAGGGAAATTCCTGGATCCACCACAGACCAAGTGATGCCATCTTTTTTAAACATTTGGTCCTCAGAAAATTGATTTAGAAATAGGAACAGCTCCACTTCACCACAATGTCTTGGAAAGGAATAATATCCCATTTGTTAACAAAATTCTCGTATCAACGCTGTTTGTCAAAGCTTCTTCAGCCACAATGTTGTCATCATTTACAGTGCAGTCTTAAAAGCTACAACATTGGGCTTCAAACTCCTGCTTGGAGGATCCAACTCTGGAAACTGAAGGGTAATATAAATGGCTAATCCTGCTCAGAGTTGATGGAACTGAAAAGCTAAGTGGTTTTTAGTTTCTCGAAATGGGTCATCTCAAAAGGGTTGTGCATAAGAGGCATTCTTCAGCTGTCTACTTTTCATATTAAATACATCGTCGCAACAAGGAAAAATCAAATAATACCTGGTAATTAGCTAGTCATTCACTCCAGCAAATGGCCCCAGTTCAATTCCAACACCACCCAATCTTACCAATAAAAAAAACATTGCTGAGTTGCATCTAGACAAATATATGCTAAGACTAAGGCATCATAAGGACACTGCAGGGAAATATCATTATAACAACGAAGCAAAGTTCCATGAAAAAATAAAGGTGCGCACAACATTCTAAAATGCTGAAAGGCAAGGGATTCCCAAGCTACATAATGAAAATCTGTCAAGATAATTTACCTTTCCATTCATATCATATGCAAGTAAAACATCAGCTTCAGGGTTTGTTGCCTGAATTAAAGGAACTGATGCCTTGTAAGGACCTCCTTTCTCCTCCTATTAGGAAGTATATAAACCCTCAAAATCACTCCATAAAATATGTAAGGCAACAAGTGGTTGACTCTACTAAAATAACACCAGTAAAGATTACATAGGAAAAGGTATCCCGTGATAAGACTCCAAGCATAGAGGTAGCAGTTACCTTACATTTATCAATGCTAACAAATTCAACATGCTTTCCACCAGCTTGAGTAGTATAGGACAGCTTAGGGATCCCAACAAGTTCAAGCACGTCTGCTAATTTAGCTCCACTCCAAACAGCTGAACAAAATTTGGAGAGCAAGAGAATGTTTATAAAAAGGTGTGGAGGGAGACAACTCATATCAATGATGGCAGCTGTTAGTTTGCAGTAACTGGGCACTAACAGGTCACATCAAAGAATAACAGGATAAGCTTTTATGATGCCATAATGTCACTGCAGCAATATATTGGCATCAGAAAAATGTTGGAACATCCCAAGAAGGTGTAATCTTGGAAAGGACTCAAGCAAAGTTCTGAAACAGAATCCCCAACATATGCAGTCAAAGGGACAGCTCATGGAACAGCACTCAAGAGACCACCATTTTACTTTGATTGTTGTAGTGTCACCTTTGAAAACAAGTTGCATCCAGTAACTTAGAAAACTTTAAGACATTATGAAGAAAACAAACCATTTCCAAGGGCAGCAACATCCCACCCAACTCCTCTCACTTTTCTGGCTTTGCTCATAGCTGTCCTTCGATTCCCTGCACACTACCCAGGTCCAAAGGAGACAGATAACAGGTTCAACAGCTCAAATCAGATGGTGATCTTGGCTAAAATCTTTGCAAGCACAACCATGTTTGTAACTTAAACATATATCAACCAACAAAATATTGAAATCAAGAGTACCTGTAACGTAGCAGTGATAGTATACTTCGGGAGCCTCCTGTCATTGTAAAAAATTGAAATTATTTGCTCAAGAACTGTCAACTGAGATACCAATAAAAAGAAATAGTTCCACATAAAACTAGTTTGCTAAGTCAAACGAATGACCTAACTTCCAGCATGTGTCCAAAATATTCCAAAAGCAAACGAAACCACTTCTCGTCTGCCATAAATAATCCAATTAATAAGAATGAATGATTCAATGCCTTACCAGATGTCTTCCATAGACAGTTCCTTGGCATTTCCAACCAAACCCATAATAGAAACACGATACCTGCTCTGCCAAACAGGCTTCAGCACTTCCGCTAGAACTACTAAGCATCATGAAGATATAATTACTAATAGTTGCAAATACGGAAATAGGACAGAAAACTTTACATCCTCAGGTCATCAACTATTGGAATTGGTCCATGGTTTCTCTTGTAAAATAGATCCACCGGAGTAACATAAGATGATACCAGAGCTGATCGTGGCGGCTCTGCATTGAAGGGATCCTGCAAAGAATGAATATATAAAATTTATATAATAATTTAAAAGGTGGATCATGCTGCAAATTCATTCCCAGAAGAAGAGGTTGCTTAAAAAACTAGAATCATGGCCCAAGACAGATCTGAAACGAAAAGAACCTGCCTGATATCTACAGTATCTCAATCAAGGCAGTTTGTTTTTACACGCAACCCTTGAGGTCAATTTAAGAAGTACGAGGGAAAAGGAAAAGCGACAAGGAAATATCAACAAACTTTAGCTATCGAACAAATTTTCACTCCTCATTCCTTCTGTGAATTTTCGCAACAAAATAAAGCCCAATGCTTGTACCCTTAGACTACACAGGCTAATAAAGCACGCGTGCAAATTTTGGAAGAAAGCAGCTACCTAGCTCTGCAGTTTATGAAATAGTATACTTTTAACAAGTACCCGTACATGATGGAAGCAATCTCCTTAAATCCCATAAATTTCTAGTCCGAAGAATTATAGATTCCACATCGTCTAATTCAAGACTCATTCCCGGCATCAAACTATGCACCTGATCAGGTCACCAGTAAATGCATCACGAACTGCAATGCAAGTTCGACGTTTGCCTCACAAAGGAGAAATGCGAAGGACGGGAGAAAACACAGCACATATTATCAATTAACTCCCACCACCGTCAAATTTAACAATATTAGGCTTCAAAATTATGTACTCCAAAAAAAGGACCCCACGTATCATCGTGCTGCAACAAGGCGAGAGAATGAAAATACAACAGGGACTTCCATGCAGAAAAATTTACAGAAATGGGGGAAATTAAAAAAAAAAAAGATTTACATCGCACGAAATAAACGGGAGAAAATGAAGAAATCATCAGGGAGGAAAAGGACAATGCGAAATCTAAGATTCCTTGCCTTGGAATTAATTCGAAGTGCAGGGTGGCGAGGAGGTTCTTGCGAGTAGTCCGACGGCGCGCTAAGTCCCGGCATCGTCGACGGTGAAGCGACGGGACAAACGATAATGACAATAGGGTCTAAACACGATAAGAGTTCGGGCGTTCAGAACCTAATTGCTGTCGATCTTTTAAATTTTGTCTGGAAAAACTTTTATAAAAATGAAATAATTCTGGCGAAAAAAATTATTAATTATTCATAAGAGGTATTTTTTATTATTTTTGTGCTATATGAAATTATAAAATTATATCTATATATTTCATCTATTCCAATTTCAATGAGTACTGTTATCTAAATTATTATACAAATTAAAAAATTAAAAAGTATATTAAATATTTTAAAAAAATACAAGTTAAATCTTCGTAATTATAAATTTTAATTTTACAGATTACGGTAATTCAATAATAAGTAAGTGATATAATGGACTTACTTTTTAATATATTATTTGATATTAAAATTAATAATTTTTTTAAATAAAATTTAAAATACTCAAAAAAAGGAAAAAAAAAGAATATAAAATTGAGTAGATTATGAGCATTAGGTTCCATTAATTTGATTATATTGATAATGGACGATTGTTTGCCCTAATATATGATGTTACTCTCCTTAATTGGGGGTTGAATTTATAATATGTATGTTAATCACCCATCTATCTAAAAATTGGCATGATTATTATTTAAAATATTATGTTATATTAAATTTTAACCGTTATATTGGCTGTATAATTATTTAACAAGTAATTATTGATATTATTTAGTTATTATTATATCTTTCAATATAAAACTGTTTATTAGAATTAAATACATCATTAATTACTTTGTCAAGACATTAATTATTTCAATTTTTTTATATTATTATTATTATTATTGTAAGGCGGAAAGAAAATTTAGCATAATTGTCAAAAATAAATATTAATTTAGTGATTAATTCTGTAATTGGAAATATTTTGTTGTATATCTATTAATTTTTATGAAATTATAAATAGAAAAAATTGTTAAGTATTTATATTTTAAAATAGTTTTATATTTTTAATAGTAAATAATTTAAATAG